>CAKNXH010000058.1:100125-139012 GCA_932178445.1 Andricus quercusramuli | reverse complement strand
AAGGATTTTATTAAATCTCCAAGGATTTTATTAAATCTCCAAGGATTTTATTAAATCTCCAAGGATTTCAAAGGATTTCAAAGATTTCTGGAGATATAAACTTTTTTTTCGAGAACTTGAATTAATAAGCTTAATTTAGATTATATTCAAGAGCTTTCAAATGATTTATACTTGTTAAACAAATTTTTACATTCTGCATAGGTTTCAAGGATTCCAAAGAACTTCTAGGAATCTTAACGCTTTTTGTATAGAAACTCAATGAATAAGTTTAATTCTATTTATCCTCTAGCACATGTGTAACCCACTCCAAAATCAACCCGTAAAAGTAAAAAAAAAATCTGTAAAAAGCAAGGACCCGACCGAAGGTATCGTTCCATTTCATTATTGATAGAAAAAAATAATTTTTCACTAAATTTTGAACTGCTATTTCTAGATTTGGACAAAATTAGATAATATCTGTAAATACATTAATTGAATGAATCAAAATTATTTCTTTTAATTTTCAGTAACGAAATGGAACGAAAGTTTTGGTCGGGTTCCTGGTAAAAAGAAATTAATTCAAAAAGTCGCAATGTTTCCATTGATAATCTAAATCATCCTCTAATGTTCCAAAAATGCTATAAAAAAAGACTTAACAAAAAAGTTTACCTTTTTTTCGCTAATGATTATACAGTTTCTTTTTAAAATTATACAAACAAAATTTTGTCCGTCTAGCGCATGTGAAACCCACCCCAAATCAATCACTAAGGTTTAATAAATTCTGTAAAAAGACACTAATATGAAAAGTCGAAATGTTTTCGATGTTAATGATGAAATTGTATGCCAAAAGTAATTAAACCAGTTTTGTTCCTGTATCTTATATGTAATTTAACCCAAATCTTCCCCTAAAGTAATAACATATCTGTAAAAATAGACTAATTTGAGAAGTCAAAATTTTTCCGCCGATGATGGCATTTTTTCATATCAAAAGCACTCCAAAAAAGATTCATCCCTCTAACGAATGTGCAATACTGTCAAAATTGATTCCTAATGTTTGAAAAATTCTATAAAAAGACACTAATTTGAAAAGTCTAAATATTTTTGCTTCTAATGGCTCTGATTTGAAAAGTCCCTGTTTCTTCCCTGACGATGGCCGAATTTCATATCAAAAACAGAGTAAAAAGTTTCACCTCCTAACGCATGTGGAACTCACTCTAAACGAACCCCTAATGTTTTAAAAATTCCATAAAAAGACACTCATTTCAAAAGTCGCAATGTTTCTGCTGATAAAGTCAGTTTTTCATATCAAAAGCGCTTCAAAAGAGATTCATTTCTCTATCTATGTGAAACCCACCACAAATCAGCCCTTGAAGTTTCAAAAATCATGCACAAAGACATTGGTTTGAATCAATGGAAATTTATACCCTTTCATCTCATGTGGAACCGACCCCAAATCAAAACTTAAAGTTCCAAAAATTCTGTAAAAATACACTAATTTTAATAATTGAAATGTTTCGTTTGAAAACGTCAGCATATCGTTACAGAAGTATACGAAAAAAGTTTAATTCCTCCAGCGCAGGTGGCACCCACCCTTAATTGATCCCTAAACTGGAGGGATGACACTGTTTTTGGATACTTTTGACATGAAATTCGGCTATACCATTAAACACATTTCGACTTTTCAAATTAATGTGATCTACAGAATTATTAAACTTCAGGTTTGAATTAGGGTAGTTTCCACAAGTCTTACAAAGTTGAAACTTTTTTGTGTATTTTTGGCCTAAAATCATGCCACTATCATCGGAAATATTTTAACTTTGAAAAATAGTGTGTTTTTATAGAATTTTTGAAACTTTATGAGTGGTTTAGGGTGGGTTCCATATGCGCTAGAAGGATGAAACTCGATGAAATTTGGTCATTATCAGCGAAAATATTTAGACTTTCCAAATTAGTACCTTTTTAACATAATTTTTTTAATTAGGGGTTAATTTAGTGTGTGTCGAGCATAGATAATGACGTAGGTAAATAAAAAATTAGAAAAATAATTATAGTTGACATAAGATATAATAATATACCATATGATGAATATGAATAATATACACTAATTTAAGCTAGTGTTTAGGATAATGGATGTTATAAAAAAAACTTAAGACTTTATTAGTAGATAACTGAGATAACCTTTGGATTGAATTGTTAAAGAATTGAATGATTATAATACTTTAACGCAGAAACATAGCTAAAAATTGGAAAATTAACAATTTACCAATTCGAAATTTCGAGAGTAGAATTATCAGTGTGAAACAGAAACTCGAATTAAAGCTTTTTGAAGTGATAAAGGGAAAGTGCATTCCTAATTGATTCAGGTACTTTCTTCCAAAGAAGCTTCTGCCGTTAACAGTAAAAACAATGTGTCTTTTTAAATCAGTGTCTTTTTACATAATTTGTTCACCTTCAGGGGTTGATTCAGGGTGGGTTCCAAATGCCCTAGAGGGATGAAACTTTTTTGGAATGCTTTTGGCATTAAATATTGCCATTCTCAGGGAAAATATTGTATGTTTCCAACAAGAAATTCTTGCGTTTTTCGTAAACGTCGCGAACATCAGACTAATTAATCTAATTTTATTCGTAAAAGCTGAACAATTTATTTTTCCACTTTCAGATTCCATTGGTAATCGGAGCTGTTGCGGGATTCACCGTTCTGTCAATACTGATAATGGGCTTCGTTTGTTTTCTGCGTTCTGATAGATGCTGTGTTCCTAGAAATTCAGTTCCAGCAATGCAGCAAGTTCATTGGTAAGTATCAAATTAGTAGTTAAGCTATGAGAGTTCTGGAACCAATACGTAGTTCATGCTGCCACATGCAGATGGCGCCACCGGTCAATCACCAAAGACGGTAATTAAACTGTCGGTAAGGTAGACCCCTGGTGCAGATTCTTATCTCGGGAAATAAGGATGGCCCCCGTTTTACCGACCAGATACATAAGCAACTTTTATGTGAGTGGCACACGTTCGATTGGGGATTCTCCAGGTTCTGCAACTTTCTAGAATTTACCTCAGTCGCTAAACAGTTGTCGAAATGTCTGGATAGCAGGAACGAATTCATGGTTCGCTTAACGAGGTGGGTCCTTGCAGTACCAACCAAGAATCAAATTCTGGGGATTCCGCGGTGTTCGGAAAATAATCGAATCTTCTAGAAATTTTTACGTGATCTCTAACGATTTTCTATACATCGAAGTTTCTGGAAGGTTTAAATATAAGCTCTTGCTTTTTTCCCGCTTTCGGGGTAGACGTGACACTGCCCGATTCGGGTTTCTATAAAGGATTCTATACACGTTTCTGTACAGGCACCTGTACAGGATCATTCAAAGGTTCCTTTGTCGGTGAAGTTGCCTTCGCCAAATTCCTGCACAGGAAGCGGCAAGATTACATGTGCAGGTTCCTTCAGCTGGGTGGATTCTCAAAAGCAATAACCTCGTCTGGAAAGTTCGACCGTTCTTTCTCAAATTTAGGTAAAGATATATAGGGCCGCGCAGTTCAGTTCTTCAACATTTAGTGGTGTGCTTCACCGGAGTAGGCTTCTATGTCGCATGCGCATGCGTACTACCGTTCACTTTCAAATAGGGCTGCGCAGTTGAGTTATATGGTACATACAGCTGCGCAGTACACTTTTACGACACTTGCGGATGTGCAGTCGACTTCTATGATACGCATGGATGTTCAGTACAGTTTGTTATTATATGTGGTTGCGCAGTTGAGATCTGCCGCATATATCGCTGCACCGTATACTTCCAGGACACTTACGGATGCGCAGTAGACTTTCATGATACACATGAATGCGCAGTACAGTTTTGTGGTATATGAGGCTGCACAGTAGATTTCTGCCCCATATTCCGATGCGCAGTACACTTCTAGGACACTTATGGATGCGCGGTGCACTTCTACAATACTCATGTATGTGCAGTATACTTTTAAATGTTAGGTAGGCTTCTATGGCACATATGAATGCGCAGTACATATTGGTGATGCACAAGGCGGCGCAGTGAACTTCTAAGATACTTATTGGCGCGCAGTAGGCTTCTATAGCACATTTTAATACACAGTAGTATTTTACAGTAGATAGAGCGGTTATGTATAAATATATGTTAACTAAGGCTGTGCAATACACTTGCAAGTTACACAGGGCTACGAGGTACTCTTTGGGTGAATTCTGTAACACGTTTCTGTTCCAAGCTTAATGTCGATAAAACAGTGACTAGTCATTCACCCACAGATGATTATGGTTCGTATCGGAACAGGGAAATTACCAATATGAAATTTTCACCAGGACGAAAAAATAGTTGCTCACGCATAGTCAAGGTTAGCAATTTGAGGTTGATTCACCAGATGACCCACCGAAAATGTATTCACTGCATTTACATTCAGATCGCTGTATAAGTTAGACTAAAGAATAGAAATGATTGAAAATTTGAACAATAGACAAAATCTTAAAGGGAAATATTGCTCATATGAACATAAATTCTAACTAATCGATCAATCAATTTCTTGAAATTTATTTAAGAGAGTTGAAGCTGAATGGAATGAGTGCTAAGAGTGCAGAATTCAAATTCAACGCAACGGCCTTTCTTGAATTCCAGCATTGAAAAGAACGATAGCGAGCAATATTTATGATTTTGAATTCAACCCAACGCTGTATGAAAATATTCAACGCTGGAAGGAATGGAATTCTTTTGCAGAAGTAAGTTAAAGTTCGTTTGAGATACATTCCGAGCAATGTGGAAAGCGTGCGAAATTTGAATTCATCTATCTGTAAATTAAATCTAAGTGATATTGAAGTCCGTGAGGTGAATTGATGCGCGCATATATTGGAAGTACACAGTTCTTCCGTTTGCAATGTTTATTTATTCTTATTATTCAAAAACTTTTAGGACGCAAAATTTACAAAAGAAAATTATTATTGTACATATTCAAATTCTAAAAGATTATAGGGTCCTCCGAAATAGTAGAAATAAAGTTTTTAATTTTTGCTTGCTTCCTACATCTTCTCAAACGTATCCTCACACATAGCATCCTCGAAAACTCTTATGGTTTGAACATTAAGAAACTTGGAAACGGTATACTTCTTCTTAAGGGTGAGGACAGACAGCGACTTCGTAGGTATGATGCCATCCATACGGCCAACGGAGTTGATCATTTTGGGATCTTTTTTCTCCAAAGACATTTCTTTTTTTATTTTCACTAGAACTTTCAACAGATGACTAACTTTGCACTGTGTTCGACGATAGACTGAAGCCACTGAAACCTGATGCTCCCTTTATACTCCATTACCCCTACTCTACTAACATTCTAGAAAGATCGATTGAAATTCCTATGAGGTTCGGTGCACGTAGGACTCTTGCTTGCAACAAATTTCTAGAACTTGTACGGCATATGAGGCTGTAAGGTACTGTTTCGACGGCTTCTATAACACGGCTCTGTTCATAGCTAAATGCTGGTAAAACAATGATTGGTCATTCACCGACTGAGGATTTGGGTTTGTATCCGTGCTAAAAAACCACCAGTCGATAAGTTGTTACTGAAAACAGATCACGCTAGCGTTAAATCAGTTGAATTTGCAATAAATCGAAAGTTGCATGTGGAAAATATAAATTTGAGGTGGGCCCAGGAAAAAAGAACCCGTTGAAAAGGCGACTCCATGAATTGCGTATCTGTCATTTGCAGATTGAGATTTTTTAAACTGAATTGGTTGCGACTATGTGAATCGGTCAGTTTCTTAAATGGTTTCCAATCTGCAATGTACTAAAATGTCTATTTCAAGCAAAGTCATATTGAATCGGTTTACCTCTTTTTGAATGAGACTGATTTTTTCAGGTTCGGCTGCCATATTTCACATGTTTTTTAAAATGTATAAATTATTGATAGATTAAGAAAAATCATACGCAAGCCTGCTAAATTCCTTTTGCTGTTTTAGTTCTAGAGAATGCTAAGCCTTTTGTGGCTTATTAGTCTGTCAAAAAAATTATAACGAGTACAATTCTGTTAAAAACCAATCAGCGGCAATCTGGAAGTCCAGTGACCGATACGCTTCAAACGACTTTGAAACCCATTCAAAGCAAGTGAATGGATTTTTGTTTCCTGGGGGGTAGCAATTTAAAAGTTTTACCAGAAACAAAAAATAATGTTTAGGCGTAGTGAAGATTAGAAATTTGAGATTAGTTCCCCAGGTGACTTATCCAAAGAGTGAATTCAACCCAGTGTCATTTGCAGAAGTCCAGCACGGAAAAGAAAAATTTTGAAGCAACGTTGAAACAGTGTTGAATCGACGTTGCACAAAATGTGCACAGGTGGTTGTGGAGGTGGTGTTGATGGTGCAGGATGTAGATGATTAAAGTTGTTGAAGAAAGGGATGATAACAAAGATACTTTGGTTAATCGAATATTCAATGGAAGATTGCTTCTCAACTAGTCGTAACTATGATGATTGTGATTATGATGCAGTCAAATCAACATAGATTTCAACAAGCAGATGGATACTTTACGTCAAATTGTCAAGACCAGTAATGCGATACGACGGAAGCATCTAATGCTAAAAAGAAGTGGAGCATATAATGAAAGTATGCTAAATGAAACGTTCAAGCCTGTAGTAACACCACTGCAGAGACTAGTAAACATTACTAAATATTATACTTATCAAAAAGTTTATCAAGTGTTGCCCGATTCAGAGTCTAAAATTAAGCAACCACCGCTTGTCGAACAATGAATTCCACAATTATCACCTGAAGAAATTGAACAAGAGGATGATGATAATGATGATGATGGTGATGATGAGAACGCATCATTCACGACTACTGATAATGATCAAGAAGAAGATTTAGAGCAGTTAGATATAAAAATGGTTGAAGGAGATACTGCAACAGAGCCTGTTGATAACGATAATGTTGTTGCATATAGTGTACGGTGTACGTAGACAAGGTGGTGCTCTCATGATTGGTGATACGCCTGTCCATTTTGGTGATCACTTCATCCACCTGAGAGATAAACAGTCCTCAAAAACTGTTGGCCTTCTCGAATTATCATTTATGCAGGCACCTGAGGAGTCTTACATAAGCTTGAGCGACCTAAATAACTATAAAGAAATCCTCATCAACACAAATGCTCACAAAAAGCATTACAGTCCCTCTGAACCTATTCCCATTCGCAATAATACCAAGTACAAGAACATTATTGCGAAATTGTTTCCACGCAAACGATACTCTAAAAGTTGGTAGTTCTCTATCCCAATGTCAGAAAGTGAAAAAAAGCCTAAAAACAAAGTATCCCTACTGTGATGATCGTATCGAAATGGTTGATCTCTGCATTTGCTCCTTACCTTACAGGATGCAGGAAACGTGCATTATACTGATGAAATTCTCTTTATTATGGAGGAAATACGTAAGGCAGGCTTTATATACATATATTAAGTAACTATGCATCCACCACCACCACCAACGCCACCTTCACCACGACTATCACCTTCACCACCATCACCACAACCACCATCACCGTCACCATCTCCGCTGCTACCACCTCCACCTTCATTATAGCCACATTTACAAGCGCGCTGCTATATAAACTATGATGTCATTGATATAATGCCATTCACACCCTATGCAGCATCAAGATGACTTCTACTTGTCAAGATTGTCTAAAAGTCTATTCCCGATCCGACGACGAAACTCCTAGAAAAGCAAAATTCTAGAAAGTTCCAGAACTTGGGGAATCCCTGATCGCACGTGTGCCACCTATATAAAAGTTGCTTGTGTATTCAGTCGGTAAAACAGGGGCCATTCTCATTGGAAGAGTCAATAATCTGCAGAAAGGATCTACCTTACCGACAGTTCAATTACCGACTTTGGTAACTGACAGTTGGCGCCATCTGTCGGTGGCAGCTGGGATATTACTTCATTACTGACTCTAAAATATTAAATCTAATTTTATTATGCACTTGCAAAAAATTATGTTCATGTAATATTTTTCTTTAGTACAAAAGCCTCAAATACAATGATTGAGGATCCACGATTGGCCGTGGAAACGATGGAACGAGCAGTTCAGCAATTTGTCCCAGAAAAAAGACAAAATCACATTTTGAAACCTGTTCCGTCTCAATATCATCAGGATATTTATCAACATGATCCTCATCATCAGCAACCCCATTATCAGAGGCATCATCATCATAGTCAATCACATGGGCCCCAATATGCTATCCAGGTCAGATAATAATCTTTATCAGCTTTTAAAATAAAAGTAGATAGTTTTAGGCGCCGATGACGGAATGAATATCCAAAAATGGCTTTTGTATTTCACAATGCGCTCTTATCTTCCATGCACGATGAATGTGAAAATCATCCACTATCCCCTTGACGCGATCCTTGATTCACTGTTTGCAAGGGCTCTTTAAAATTCTTACTAATTATGTTTTAAATTTTTACATTCTCACCTGTTCAATATCAGGAATCAGAATTTATTTATTCATAATAAAATAAAGTTATCAAGGATTATAAAGAGCAGTGTTGGGAAGTAATTCAAATAAATTCAAGTGAATATTGAAGTAAATAAAAAAATTTAAAAGAAGTTACTTTTTTTATTTCTGGAAGAACTTTAGAATTTAGAAAAAATGTATGTAGATGTATAGAAATTATAGGAAACCAATTACAACGCATATCTTCTCAAATATATAAGAGTCTTCAATTCAGTAATATTTAAAGTTGCATCAGTCTAAATTTTTAAATTTTCTAATTACGAAGTTTTAAAATTATAACGTATTCAATCTTTCATATAAGGATATCTTTGAATATAAATAAAATTTGAATGTAGTAAAATGTGGACGCTATTAAATTAAGAAAACAATTCATCTGATTTCAATTGAAAAACAGTTCCAAAATTTTTGAAGTTCAAACAATCAGCAATATAAAAACGAACCAAGAAAGATTATATTAAAGTAAGTTTAATATTCGATCTCAATGCTTTGAATTTTGGAATCATTGCCATTTTTTTATTCGAAATTGTAAATATTACATATTGCTCAAATTGTTAAGTTTAAAAAGTATCAGCTAACACTTCAATTATAACACTTGTTTCAACTATTTATTCACAAACTGTAAATTTTGGGTAAATTATCAATTTTTTAAAGATTTTAAATTACAAAGCATCAACACTTAATTTCAAGGAACTCAAGGAACCCGAGTTGATATCTATCCAATTTTCAAAGACCATAAAAAATATCTCATGTTTTCAATCCACCATACATTATAAACTTGTTAATTTCAAGCATTTTCATTAAAACATATCTACAAAATGTTTCAATACTATTTATTTTCCAATTCGAATCGTATTATTTTTTAGCATAACATTTTTAAATTTAAAGTCATTCAAACTTATAAAGCAGGAAAAATGTTAACGCCGATAATCTAAAACTCCTTCAAAGGAAGCTATCGTATTTTAAACTCTTTTGATGGTATCTAGATTTATTAGAGTGGACCGCAAAGAAAAATTTTAGCAGATTCTAATTGTAGGTAAAATTTGTATTTGAATAATAGTAGTAACTTAAATTGAAAATTGTTTTCAATTAGGATTTTTTTTTAAATGTACAAAAAACATGTTAGGCTTGGAATTTTTCAAGCTGTAATTGAAAAAAAATATGCAATTGTTTTGTTAGCATGAAAAAAATTATTTTCTAATTTCAAAATGGTGAATTTTACTTTTCTTGAGCAATTTTTACATCTTGAACACCACAAAAAAATTTGTTTGTATGATAGCAAAAGGATAGCATGTTTCTTCGATTTAAGCTGAAGAAATTTCAATCACATGTTTTTGTTTTTTTTCATTCATAGTTACACAATTCAGGAAACTGTTTTTTATATTTTGATAAAAGCTCTAACTTGAGGACAATTTTTTTTAATTTCTAATTTTATATTATTATTCAATGCAAAAAATGTTACTATCGAAAAATGTAGCATCATTTTTCGGCAACACATAGGACATTTTTTCTATTTTTCAATTTATACACAGAATAGAAGATATCATCCGATGAAACTGAAATTTGGAGGGCTTACTGCATCTGGGAAAATACAACTTTTACCCAATATTAGAATCCGTTCCTCGACAAAACTGATTTTTCTGTACACTCTACTATATGTATGGCTATTCTATTTTTTTCAGCGCGATATATTTCAGACTTTTGTAAATAAATAATAGTATGTATCAAGAAAATGTTAGTTAATAATGTTCTTAATGTTCCTCATTCTTTTATCTTTTAACGATTTTTAATAATAATAATTTGTTCTGTGCTTTTTTATATGCATTACAATTTGAAAATATACTAAGTTCAAAGTTTCTAAACTAAAGGTAACTAAATTAAAATATTCAAAATTAAAATCAATCTAGCTTTTAGTATTTAAAATATTTAAATTTTGAGATTGATGAATTACTGAGCTGAGTACGTATTTAAAGGACAAAATATCTAACCTGTTAGTTTTCTGAATTATTTTAATGAATACAAGTTTTCAATAGCTTATGTTATTCATATATTATTATGTTATATATTCTTGAAATTACAACTTTCACCGTTCACCCGAAACAGAAAAAAATTCTTTGTTTGAAAATAACTTTTGGATTTTCAAATTATGTTTCATTTCTTTTGGTTAAATATTGATAGATTCGTTGATGCCTTTACCAATGCGTCGATGTTAAAATTTTATAGCAGATGATTATGTCTATTAGTTTGCTCATAAGAAGGGTCCTACTTCATCGCAAATTAATTTTTTGTTTTCAACCAACAACCTCCTCAGTCTTCATTACATGTGAGGTGCGCTACCAATTACGCCAGTTTATTAATTTTGAATTATGTTTTATTTCTATTAAAATACAAAAATCCAGTAAAAAATACGGAAATATGAATTTCCACTAAGATTCAGGACATAAAATTTTATTATTATTTTAATAAAATATTATCATTATTATGCCACCTTAGTCCATCGCGATGGACTGTGGTGGCAAAATAATTGGTAGCGCACCTCACATGTAATGGGGAGGTTGTTGGTTTAAACCCAGGTCGCAGTGATTTTTTTAGAACACACTTTCTCGCGGTTTTTAATTAATTTGCGAAGCGAAAAATTGATTTACGTTAAAGTAGGACACTACTCATCAGCAAGCTAATAGGCAGATTCATCTGCTATAAAATGTTACCATCGACCCACTGGTAAAAGCCTCAACAAATCTCTTATCAATAACTTTTTGATTTTGATCTTCGACTGCGTTGGGCGAACTGAGAGCATTTTTTTGTTTTTGAAACTTTCAGGGCCCTAATAAATATATAATTGAAATTAAAATTTGGTATGGATCCTAGTTATCTCTGAAACGAGCCCTAAGTTTTAAACAGTGAATCTAACCGATAAACCAAACAAAATTGCATTTGGCATCCACGTATAGAAGCACAATAAAATTGATTTGCCCTTCAAACACAAGTATCTCCTTCCCCCACAATTCATTTAAACACATTTCACGAACATTTTCTATTTTTGCCTCGACTCTTGCAGAAACATTGTTCAAACTTTGTTCCTTTTTGAGCCAAGAAAAGGCACTCTTTTCTTTGCAGCCTCGCATTCTACGGGATTCCAGAGTAAAAGATTGACTTATAAATACTTTGCAACCCATAAGACAATCTCCATCGTCTGCATTTCAAGACTCGACAGCCACGTGCATGTTATAAAGTCAATCGGTTGCCAAGAAAACATTGAGATGGACATTGAGAAGACTTGAACGAATCTTCCGTTAAGAAAATTGTTCTTATCAAAAACAAAAGCTTTTCGGCTGGAAAGCAGAGACCTTCGCGAAATATGCAATTTATCGCAAGTTGCCCATGTCTGAATTTCATTCACTATTTGTATGTATCAGTAGGGCGTCTCAAATAGCAAAAACAATTTTTTAATTTATACTTGCCGCTCCTTAAACAGAAGGGGAAGCCACAGGTCAGGAAAAACGTAGAAATCAGGGAAATGTCAGAGAATTTTTTTGGTCAGAGAAAGACAGGGAAAATTATGGGATTTCATATGATTTTAAACGTTTTCAAATAGTTCAAGGTATTTCCAATGATTTTTAAGAATTAAAAAAATTTTAGGGTATGTTTAAAAATTTGAATAAATTTTCAAGAACTCCACACAATTCTAAGAGATTTCAAAAGATTTTAAAAGTTTTGAAATATCTTATTAGAGTATTTTTAATATATTTCAATAATGGGAAGTAATTCTTAAGGATCTTAATGGTTTAAGAATTATTTTAAGAATTCAGAGAAATTCTCAGGAGCTTTCAAAAGTTTAAAGGGATTTTAGAAGATTTCAAATGATTTTAAATATCTTAGGGTACTTTTTAAAATTGCAAGAAATTTTCAAGAACTTTACAAAATGACAAGGGATTTTAAATTTTTTCAAAGGTTTTAAAATACTTTCGGCTATTTTAAAATATTCCAAGGAATTTTCAATTGATTTGAAACAGTTTACGGAATTTTTGAAGATTTCAAATTTCTTAATTGATTTCAATGATGCAAATGGATTTCAAAGGGTTTGAAAGATTTTTGAGTATTTTAAAAGATTCCAAATCATTTTCAGAGATTTTAAATAATTCCAGGTATTTCCAAATATTTGAGTTATTTTAAGGGATTTAAACAAATGTTTATGCTGTTGTAAAGAATAGTGATTTTATTTGCAAATTTAAAAATATACAGATTTTAGAAATAATTGAACAAAAAAAGACTTCACAGGAATTTATTCATTTCGGAAGATCTGGAACGATTTTACAGGACCTGTAAAGTTTCAAGATTCTAAACTCGTTTCAAACTTACTAAATTCAATTTTTTTTTAAATTTCATTCTAATTTTTTTAATTCATCCTAAATTTTGATAATTTTGATCGAATTCTTCTTATTTTCTCTAAAATCACTCCAATTGTACTGAGATGAGTGGAATTTCTTGAATTTTTCAAATTCATTTGAATTCTTCTGAATGTTTTGGTAGTCTTTTCAATTCTTCTGAATTCTTCACCATTCTTTGGAATTTTTTTTTAAACTTTTGAATTTAACTTGAATTGTTATGAAGCCTTTTGAGTTTGACTTGAATTGTTTTGAAGACTTATGGATTTATTCTGAATTTCTGATATATACCTGAAATTCTGATAAATTCATTGAAATCTTTTGAATGAAAAAATAGTCAGGGAAAAGTCTAGGAATTTAGAAAATGAAGTTTTGCGACCACCCTGATATTGCCGCGAAAGCGAAAGGCGAACTTTTGGACATTTTTTTTTAAACTTTCAGGGTCGCCAAGCAAACCCTGATTGTAAAAAAATTATAATATTGATATTTCGACAGTAATCTTATGAGTTTTGTTCAACGATCTAAAATGGGGTTTCTTATTAAATAAAAGTTTTTTGAGAAGGTGGCAACTTAAATTAGAAAAAAAAAACTTTTTTTTGAGACGCCCTAATGTGTCAGTTTGACTTTCCTTTATCAATTTTTGAAATTATTTTTGAATCAGTTCAACTTTTTCATTTAGAAAAGTGTTAATGACATTGATAAGAAAAAGTGTTCGAATAGTTTCATCTGCAAGAGATTGCGATCGCTTTTCTCATTTATATCATCACAAGAGCTTGGATTCTTTCACTAGATTTTTCTAAAATAAGAAAGAAATATTAGGAATGAAACGTATACAATCAATAGAGAAATCCTGAGGTCTTCTTTAAAGCTTGAAACCTCAATGGTTCGAAAGGTAATTAAATTTCAAAGAGAAAATTCATAAGAATCGGTTCAAAATTCTGGACGCAATATTATTATTATTAATATTAGTATTACTTATTTCTAACTTTCTTAAATTCTTTTTTGCAAGTGTGAAATTCTAACTTTAGACTAAATTAATATATTGAAAACCCCATGACCTTATTTGTTCCTCAATTTTTTCATCTTTAAGTACAATTTGGTCTAATTTTAATGTTTCGACAGTCCTTTCCATCAATCTAAAAAGAAAAAAAGTGAAAAAATTCAATCACTAGTAGTGAACCGTCACCGTTATAAACGAATCCATTTTGCACTGTTACCTACAACGCAGTCAAGATTAATAAATCATTGCACTGCAGCAGAAACGTAAGCTTAGTAGGTTTTTAAAAATGCGGAAGACAAATTTTCTAATATTTATAACCTCCTTAAGAAATATCCGATCGAATATATTTCAAATCATGCAGGTTCTACATATTAGGTCGCAGAATCTCTTAGCAAAGAAATATGTTGTTTTTTAGGGGAAACTAGGCGTCTTTTTTTAAAATATTTAACATCTATCGTTTTTCATACAAAATCCGTCGGAAAATTTTAAGAAAGGTTCAATATTGACAATGTGGCCCAGTCTTATATTTTTTCCAATTTTTTGTTGAATTTGGCTTTCCAAAAGGAAAGAATCCTGTAAGTTTTATGTGGGCTAAACGATTTTGGCGGCGAGGAGAATTTTTTTCCTAAAACATAATTTGAGAATTTTTCTCGAAAACAACAAGACATGGCAAAAGTTAAAATATAAATTTGCACATCCAGAAAACTTCAACCAAAAAACTCCTCCTGCTCTCTTGTGATAACTTGCATCATTTACGAGAAAAAATAAATAACTAAACAAAATTTTAATTTGTAAAACTCCCAATTTTTGTGTTATTCGCAATTATATGATTAAATACATTATTCATCTCTTAAACAAAAAACTGAACAGATGAAAAATATATAAATTATTTAGCTCAAGCGACATTTTTTTCAATTATAAATTTTTAACTATACCGAAGACGTTTTTGCCTTCTGTTGCTTCTACAGCTTTTTCGCACAAACGTCCGTTTTAATTCGGAAACATGTCGCTTGTTAATTAATATTTTGTTATTCCATTGATCTCTTTTTTTATTTTTGCAGTTTTTGAAGCAAACGATTGTTTTATTTTTAAATATATTTTCTTTATTCGCATAACTTTACTTCAAATAACACAAAAAACCAGAAGTTTCTCTCAAAATTTTAATTCTTCAATTATTTTAATTGCTTTTGGTTTCAAATAAGACAGTTTTATTATTTATATTTATTATATTATATATTATATTATTTATATTTCTGAAATATCCATCAGGTTATTTTTTGCAATATTTTTTTTATTTTTTTGCTAATATAAGGAAGTCCTCTTATCAGTTTTATACAGGCTAAACTGTTTTTGAGGCCGAGATAATCTTCTTCCCGAAAGTATAATTTTTGAATTTTCCTAAAAAACGCTGCGAGAAATCACAAAAGAGCAAGAAATGATTTTGTGGAACTTTTCTAGCTGTGCCAACGCTTTTGTTAATTTTTTTTCTGTATTTTTCGTTCTTTCTGATAAAAATTCAAAACTTTGATTATGTGAAAAAAATGTCCTGGCTACAAAAATGCTTTAGCTTGCATAAAACTAATGTCTACCTTATAGAAGTCCAAATTCAACAAGAAATTGGTCAGAACTAAAGATGTGTGTTTTTCATTCAAATCGACTGTTTATATTTTCAAACAAATCGTCGCCACTTTATTAATTTTGAACCGTTTTTAAATTTTTTCGACCGATTTCGAAAGATGTCGGTAAAACTCATCAGAATTCGAAAATAAAATTGTAATATCTGAATTATATCGAAAACTGACACGTAACTTCGTGGAATTTTTTTTTCTCAAATCGGTAAAATACGTTTCGCCTAATTTCCTCTAAAAACCAACGTATTTTCTCGCTGAGCATTTCTGCTAGTTGAAGTGTAGAACTTGCTTTACCGAAAATGGATTCGATCATCTTAATTTTTAATTAAAAAGTACTTTCGTGTCGAAATGAATGCCTACAATTACGCTTCTGCATAGTTAATTAATTCTAGTACAATAATTATCCGCTCTGTAAATACCTGATTGTCATTAAATCTGTTACGTTTGCACTAGCGTTAAAAGCACACGATACCTTCCTCACACCCTTTTAGTTGTCTACATTACTTCAAGATTTCTCAAAAACATCTTTGAAAAAAAATATTTTTCCTTATTAAATTCTTTGAAACCCTCATTGACCGATTTCATATGAACTCGAGCAGTCTGACCCTGGTAAAGTCATGAAATTGTTTGTGGCTGAAATATTTTTTTTTCCAAGGCAAAACATGAGACAAGTATTTTTTGTTTCTCAAAAAAAAAATTATGAACTTAGGGCTTATAAATATAGTGAAATTACCAATTTTTTATGTATATTGGGAAAAAATGAACACAAATTAATTTCCTTTGCGACAACTAGTAGTGCAATTTAAACGCTTCAAAATTCCTTAAAAAGAATTTAAAAAACTTTTAAATTACAAAAATTGTGTACATTTTTCGAAAAACTACATTGTAAGTTTTTTTAAGAACACCAATTTTTAAGTTCATAATACTATGAGGGGATATCCTGTTAATTTTATCGTCGCTCAAATATCCCTTCCTATAAAAAAAGGTCTTTTTTTATAATATAAAATAAAATTTTTTAAATATAAATTTTTTAATTCATAATTTTATACCTCAAAAAGGCTAAAATTATATGAGATTATTTTGCTTGAAAATAAGCATTCCGGATATTGTAAAATACAAAAAATATAATTACCGAACTAGCAAGTTTCCGAAATAAATAAAACTACTGAAAATATATTTATTAACGAAATTGAAATACTCAAAAAAAAAATTGTTGAAAAAAAAATTCAGAAAGTACCTGTTTCCGAAACTTTGAGACTAGAATTTTCAAAATCCCGAAATTCCAATTTCACGAAATTAGTAAAATCTTAAAATTAGTGAATTTCCGAAATTTCTAACTAACCAAATTTTTAATTCCACCAAGAAAAATATATTAATGGAATATATTTTTTAATTTGAAGCTTCGTTAATTTGAAATTTCGGAAATTGACTTATTCCAGAATATTTCAATTTCGTTAATGAACATTTTTGATAGTTTTGATTTTTTTTTAATTTAGAATTTCGGAAATTTTCATTTTTCTCAAATTTTTTTGTTTTGGTAACTATGTTATTGGCTTCGTAAATTTATGATAATTTGAGAAAAATCCAATTAAAAAGTTCGTAATTTTCAGTTACAATTATGGAATTTTCTGTTGCATTGTGCCGGAAAATTCCAAAACTTATAACAAGAAGTTTTACATTACGAGTAACGCAATTTTTATGCCATGACATGTTATGTTATGATTTCTTAAATTCCGGAATATTTTTAACAGTGTCAATTTACAGAATATACAGTTATAGAGTTTAGATTCTAATTAAGAAAATTATGATTTTTGCTGATCTGTTCTGATGAATTAGGAGGTTTGAGGGGAAATAAGAAAAGTGGAAGTGAAAGAAGCGATGGGAAATGTGGGGAAGGGTAGTAGGGGTAGCAAGAGGAAATGAGGGGAGAGGTAGTAGGGGAAGTGATAGAAAAGAAGGTAAGTTGAAGTAGGAGAAGTGATGGGCGATGAGGGGTGAGGAAGTGGGGGAAGCGTGGATAAATGAGATGAGAGGAAATAGGGGAAACAAGAAGAAAGGAGGAGAGGAAAGTAGGAGAAGTGAGGGAAAATAATGGACGGGAAAGTGAGGGGAAGTGAGTAGAGGCCAGGTAGGGGAAATGAGGGAAGGGTAAGTGGAGGAAGTGAGGGAAAATTGGAGGGGAAGTAGGGTGAATGGTTGAAAGTGTGGGAGGCTAGTGAGGGAAGTGAAGGGAGAACTAGTAGGGTAGTGCAGGTGAGTGGGGGTGGGAAAGTGATAGCTGTGAAAGGAAAGTAGGGGAAGGAGAGTGTCAACTGGAGAAGTGAGGAGAGGGGAAAGTAAAGGAGGAAGACGTTGGAGAAGGGAGAGGTTGCGGAAGGTGATCTTAGGAGAGGGGTAGTACAGAGGAGAGGAGAAAGTAGGGGAGGAATTATGTGGAATGGGAGGTCCTAATAGGCTACGAAACCCCTTTTTATGACGCGCGGCCTTTTTAAGACAATCCGATTTTTAGGTTTTACTAAATATTTACGGCGTTATAGTTTTATTTTTCTTATTTTCAAGTTTCTTAATGGAATCTAAAACAGTGTAGATTGCACTAGAAGCTGCTTAAAAAATCGCTTATGTCAACTTGTTCCCAAGATACAACTTTTTGAAGACAATTTAGGTTAATTTTTTCATAATTCACGTAATTATTTAAGTAGCCCTAACTTTATGAAAAAAAAATTGATGAAATACAAAAAAAACATATCTCATATTTTCCGTTGAAAAACAATATATTGCAGTCCCAAATAATTCCGTGACATCACCAGGTTCAGACTGCCTGTTTTCATCTGAAATCTGTCCATTATTTAATCAATTTCGCTTCTTTATCAAAAGAAGTTTTGAAGATTTCTTTGGGACATCTTAACTAATGTGGAAATCGTTAGACTTAGATATATACCACTGTGTTAAAAAAAAGACTTGTAAAAATAAGTAGAGAATATTATTCCTGAAGAAATGGAATTTCTCTTTCAAAAATCTTATTGTTAGTGATAATAACTGTGCAGGGGGAGCAGCTGTTTCTAAAACCAGATCGTTTAGCGACACTGAAGCCTCACTGCAAGATCGACAAGCCACCCCAATATACCACATTCAAGCCAAGTTCACGCGATTGAAGATATCTCTTTTATATTGTGGATTCGAGAAAAAGCAGCAAAAAGTTCTACTACAAGAGTCAAAAAATAAGTGGTGATGAAAAACTAGAATCATAAGCAATTAAATGTTTCTCATTTTTATCGCATCACTT
Organism: Andricus quercusramuli; assembly: GCA_932178445.1. Lineage (NCBI taxonomy): Eukaryota > Metazoa > Arthropoda > Insecta > Hymenoptera > Cynipidae > Andricus > Andricus quercusramuli. The sequence goes on along the minus strand of CAKNXH010000058.1, from coordinate 120,223 downwards.
TTTTAACTTGTACAATATTGTTCTTTAACAGGTATTAGGGCGCCTCATGAAATCCTTTTTTTTTTTAGATTTTCTAAAACCTTCAATCGGAAATTTGTTCCTTTTGGTGAACGAATTATCTCCTATATTTGCCAGATTTAAAAAAAGATGTATTGAAAGGTCGCTATGGAGGGTTTTATTCCCAAAAAATTAAACTTTTTTAAGTTTTTATATTTACATTTCTACCATTTCAACTATCCATGCTTGTGCAATAAAGGAAATTATTTATCAGGGTGTCAGGTAACCCGCGAATTTTGTTTCTTATGAATAAAATTCTTTTAATGGGTATTAACACATTCAGGAAATATCTTACTTACCTTACTGAAAATAGTTTTTACTATTGAGAGAAACATTTAAGCAATTCTTATCCCACAATTAAAAAATAGTTTTTTAAACAAATTAGAAAATCGGTAAATTTTTGTTAAAGAAAAGTCTGTGATACCTCATTTTTTATATCAACATATTGTATAAATATGAATATATTAAATATACATATGATATTCATATTATTTATTATTTTATATATTAAGAAAGAAAAAAATGTCAACCAAATTATAATATGAGGGAAAAATAATTTTGAATACAAAATCAAAATTTCGAATAACTATTAATTTCTTAAGATTATTTGTTTATTTGTATTTAAGGTTATATAAATATAATTATCTTAAGATTCTTACGAAAATTCATAAAGATTTCCAAATATTCCAAATATGCCGAAAAAGTATCTAGAAAAATTTTAAGAAAGTTTTTTCATTTTACAGGATTATACAAAATTTATTTGTAGCCCTGCGAAAAAATAAAAAATTGAATTTTTCACATGTCCTAGTTTCAATACATAATTAATATAAAATATTATAAATTCTCGAAAAAATGAATGAAATAAAAAAATATGTGATAAATTGTCGAAAACCCTTCAAAGTTATAGAATATTTGTAATCTCTTAACAACTTCTAAAATTCCTGAATATCTTTTAAAGTCAATCAAATAATTCCTAAAATTTTGAAAAATCTCGAAAAATAAACAAAAAACTGCCTTAAAACCTTCTTGATTTTTCTTTGATAATGTTTTCCATCTTTTGAAATATTTTAAAATCTTCTTAAATAATCTCTTGAAATTAATTTTTTAACATAAAAAATCACTTTTCATTTTCCAGCAATCTTCAAAATTCTTAAAAAACTTCAAAATTTTATTTCGAAATCTCCAAAAATCTATGTTGATTTACATTTTTTAAAATCTTAATAAATCTAAAAATTTTGTTGACATTTTTTGTAATACTTCTAAATATCTTAAAATTATTCGAATTTTCCCTAGAATCTTTGGAAAATCTTTCATAATTAAAAAAATGGCCTTAAAGCTCGTTAAAGTCTTTCTGATTCTTTTTTGACAATTTTGAAAATCTTTTGAAATGTTTTAAAATCTTCTAAAATGATCTCTTAAAACTAATTTTTCAAAATGAAAAATCATAACAAAAATTTTCCAGGAATCTTAAGTAACATTTTTTATTTTCTAGAAACTTTTCCAAACTCTTAAAATGCTTAGAAATTTTTGGTTCGAAATCTTCAAAAATCTACTTTTCAAATTTTTTGAAATCTTTTCAAGTTCAAAATTATTTTTGAATCTGTTAAAAACTTATAAATATCTCTTAGACTTAGTCGAATCTGTTCTAAAATTTTGTGATCTTGCAATTTCAATTTTTTTCCTAAAAAACGTCTAAATTCTTTCTCGAAATTCTGAGAAATCGTTTTAAATTTTTGAAATCTTTTTTAAATATTTCATAACTCTTAAGAAACTAATCTTTTTCGAAATTTTGAGTAAATTGTGTATTAAGGACTAAATATAATGTTAAAAATTCGTTAAATGTTAGTTAATAGATTGAAAACAAAAATCTCAATTAAATTTAAAAAATAAGGTATACAGATTTTCCTTCAACACGAATTTATCGATTTTTCAAACTTTTCAAAATATTTTTTAATCGTAGGGCAAGTATTACTCACATTTTGTCTAATCATAATTTTAACCAAATATTTAGAGGTGAATAAAATTGCCTCTTTCAGGATACTAATAGCCACCTTCTCATTTTTTATACCGAACAAAATTTTAGGGTCATGTCACACCTTGATAAAGAATTTTCTGTATTGTACAAGATAGTCTAGTTGAAATTGTAGGAATAAAAATTTTTAAACTTTTAAGAAAATGAATTTTTGACATTAAACCTCCATAGCGACCTCTATGTATTTTTGTTTTAAAACTGGCAAAAATGAGGGATCATTTTCTCGTCAAAAAAAAGACATTTTCAAGTCTAGGTATTTGAAAACATAAGAAAAAGGATTTCATAAGTCACCCTTAAAGGTGCTCATTATTTCCAAGTTTCAAGTTTACCCTGTGGGTTTTCAACATGAGGAAATTTCAAAATGAGAAAAATCATAAATTAATTTTCGATTTATATTTCGACACATCCATTCAATACTGCTCCACGTCACGCTTTCTCGCAGTATCGCTCCACGTCGCGTTGGCGCGTAGTACTGCTCCAGGTCCTAGAAATGGAGCAGTATTGAATGACGGCTTCAATTTTCCAACATTTTAAAAATTGAAGACTTTAAAACTATATTCCTAGAAAATTAAGTTTCAGTCATGTGATAGAAAGCCGAACTCAAAACTTCGTACTTGAAGCTAGTTTTCAAAATTAAAATGTAAGAATTATTGCTTAGAATTTTGTAAGATTACATACATGTGTTGTGGAATCAAGGATTTTGTGTCGTTAGAGATTTTTATTGGTCTTTCGATCAGAATGCCAGTGTAATTTATAAAAGTACAAAACGTAGCGATAGCGTGAGAGATCGCAATGGAGGGGGCGTGTATATGGTACACAGTTTGTAAAGATTGAGGAGTGTATTATAAGAGTCAGACGAATGAATTTGAATTTCGATTCTGCTGATTTTCCGAAAAAAAGTGAAGTAAAAATTCCCTGAGGGAGCGTCCATTAATACGTAAGACTTTTTTTCCGTGGGGGGGGGGGTCTCAGAAAATATTACTAATCCTTAATTGGGGATATTTCCTCTTCCTCATTATTTTTTTTTTCAATTTGATAATATTAATATCTGTTTTGTCTGTTGAAATTATTTTTTTTACCATTGGATACTAGGGTGGGGTGATCCAAAATTTTGACTTTCGATTTTTGTTGATCGACCCTCCCCAATTTGTTCGTTTTTTCAGAAAAATGAATTCCCTATTTGTTTGCAAATTCGACAAAACATTAACCTGTGCGCCAGGGCTTTTGAAATTAACATGGGGTTTTAAATGGGAAAAAGCTCGCCTTTCGGAAAAATGGAAGAAAGATGTACAATTATAATTATTTGTTAAAACAATATTTTTGGCCATTAAATCCTGAGAAGTTACTTTTTCCAAATAAATAATATGGTTGATGAGTGTTGAAAATAATATTTTTTCAACCATTTTTAATATATTATTGTATTGTATATTGGTATTGTTTAAACAATTTCTGTTTGTATAATTTTTTCCCACCAAATCAGGAAAAGTTAATATTTTCTGGAATTAATGGCACATTTAATGAATGTTAAGAGTAATATTTTTTTAAGGATATTTGGAAATTATTTAAACAATTTTGAATTGTTTACACAATTTTTGCAATTTTTGATATTTTTTGTGATACCGTTTGCAACTATTTAAATCATTCATATTACTTGCTCCTTTTTATGGGAAAGAATGAGATATTTCAGTTTTTCCGAATTTCTTACACTATGTCGCTTACTATTCAGTATGTTCTTATCTCAACGAAATCGATTAAAAAAATAACTATCCGTAAGGTGACAAAAAAATTCTTTGAAAAATTGGGGTACAAGTTCTGAGATAAGAAAATACTGAATAATAAGCAACATTCCTAAATTGTGTCATTAATTCCAGATAACAATAAATTTTCATGATCTAAAAGGTAAAAATTGTTTAAATAATTACCAAATATATTAAACAAGAAATATTACTCTTGACATTCATCAACTGTATCGTTTAACCCGAAAATAATAACTTTTCACGAATAACGGGGGGAAATTTTCTATATAAGAAATAGCAATTGTTTAAATAATTAGAAATCATTTTAATTAGAGGGGAAGAAATTAAAAGTTATTGGATGAAAATTATTCGTTGAACATTTTTTAAGGTATGCCTAAACTCTCATTTACACAAAGTACTTACTTCCCTCTTCCATTTTTCCAAAAGTTAGTGAAAACCCTGGAAATATTTGAAATCCCGTGAATTATTTTGAAAATTTGGTCAATCCCTTAAAATTTTTTAAATCATATGAAAAATCTTTGAATTCCTTCGAATTCAATGGATATCGTGCATAATCTCTTGAAATCCATTTTAAACGATTGAGCTCTTTAAAAATGGTGAAAATACTTGAATTTCTGTGAAATATTTCGAAATCTCACGAGATACCTTGAAATCTTTGAAATCTCTTTGCAATTAATTAATTTAAATATTTAAAATACGTGGGACTACTTCAAAATTTCTTGAAATCCTTTACAATACATTAAAATCCATTAAAATCATTTCAAATCCAATAAAATTTCTAAAAGTCCCTTAAAAACCTTCGGAAATCTTTTGTAATGCCGTTAAATCTTTTGAAATCTTACAAAACCATTAAATTCGTGTATAATCTCTTAAAAATCTAATCGTGTAAATCTCTTGAAACACTTTGAAATCCCGTAAAATCATCGAAGCCCATTTACAACAATTAAAATAAGTTGAAATTCCTTAAAATCGTTTATAGTCTTTGAAATCTTATGAAATCTCTTTAAATCCCTATAAATCTTCAAAATACTATTAGAATTCACTGAAATCTTTGAAAATTCATGGAAATATTCTGGTCTCTCTTGAAATCCTTTAAAATCCCTTAAAATTTTTAAAAATCTGATTAAATTCCTTGAACTCCCTTGAAATCTTGTAATCGTATTAGGTAAGTTCTTCCTATTCATGAAATTCTTTCAAATAATTTGAAATCTGTGAAACCTCTTGTAATCCTTTGGAATCGTTCGAAATACCCTACATATTTTGTAATCCCTTGAAATGTTTTAAAATTCCTTATATGATCTAATGAAGACCCTAGAAAATTTTGAAATCTCGTTAAATTTCGTTAAATATTTCTTATTCTTTTAAATACTTCGTGTTCCTTCGAAATACCTTAAAATACCTAGAATCTGCTGAATTACTTTCAAATCACTGGAAATTTCAAAAATCATCCTTACCTACTTCATGGACGTTCCCTAAGATATTTGGCTAATCGGTGAAACTGAACGCTTATGATTGTTCAGTCGATAGTTTATCGATCAAAAGCGAGGTCAAAATGTAAATAGTCAGAGCTTGATGAAGAAAATCAAATGTTAGTTAATCAAAGTATCTATATAGTATAAAATTATAAATATTTCTGTAAATAATTCTATAAGTATTGGACGAGGTGGCATTGCGTTTGTATTTTCTGGGAGTATCGTCCATTTGCGACAAAAATTACAAAAAATTACAAAAATTGATCATACTCATTTTTCCATCTCGAAAGACTGGAAACTAGTGAATTCACTTTGAAGTTGGTACTTGAACAGTAAATAATTTACAGAACTTAAGACTTTGAAAGATTTTGAAAAGACTGACTTGAATATTTTAATACTGATTCCTTAATCTACTCTCAAGGAGATAATGTTTGCCAATTATGTAAGAATTTTGCAGAGGTTTATCACAAATATTGATGAAATATTATACAATTCTATAATAAACATTTTTATAGTGCAATAAAAGTAGTAATAAGTATCTTGTCAATCCTTAAAAAATTATAAATTGGAGATGGAAAAATATTTGAGTACATTTTTGGGAAATAAGTCTAATATAAAATAAACTTTCGGTAAATATAAATAAAAAGTGTCGCGTTTAGACCCTAATGGATATTTCCTTGTGCGAGAATTCGCAGTTTCAACTGCTAAAATGTGAAGACTATTAAAAATCACTGTATTGAAATCGGTAAAAAAAACTGCACCATAACGAAATAACAACTCCGCTATGTGTATAAATTAAATAATATGATGAACACCTGGAAAAAAAATTCCTAATGAAGGACTGTAATTATTGTATACTGTAAGTTATAGATCATTTACATTATAAATAAAACAGTAATATCAGAAAAGTGTGTTTTTGTATATTTCAAACATCAAATTCATTTAATTTAATTATAGAAATTGAAAATTTTGCAGTTTTTATAAATTCTAATTAAGAATTTACATAAAAACAGCAGATAACATTTTCAAAAATGGCCAGCACATAAACACATAAGCACATAAATCATTGAAACCAGGTTGGTACAACTTTCTATGATTTTCCATACAACAGGACGTCACTCTTGAATAAGAATTTAGAAAATTTTGATGGCAATCGAAAATTCTTAAGAGAGTTTTTTTTTGGTATGAAAATGAAGGAAAAAGTACATTATCACTGAGTAAATATTTTGAAAATGATCCCTCAAAATATTTTTTAAATGTACATATTCAAGATTTTTGAAATAATGTCAACATTACTTGTTATTTTGACAGAAAAAATATCAAATGAAAAAAATATAAAATATTTATAATTTATATTATATATTATTTATACCTATATATAACTTAATATATGTTTGTAATTCTTGAAAATTAATATAAAATATAAATAAAAATATTTACGGGCCCTCAAGTTGATTTAAAAAAATAAAATGTTAATTTTATTCAAATAATCGCTGTTTGTGTATTTTTACTTCGGAATGTGTTAGAGTATAATTAATACATCATTCAGAGGTTTAGCAGAATTAAAAAAAAAGTATTTTGGGGTTCTCCGAGCCGGCTTTTGACAATGAAATGCTAAATTTCTTTGAAAAATTTGCCGAAAATCTGAGTGATGTATTTAAGGAAAAATAGTACATTGTATGCATGTCGAAGTAAAAAAATGCCTTGGCAGTAAATATACGAATAATAGAAGTATTTTATTTTCATAAACCGCCTTGGGGAATCACTAAATACTTTGTTTTTTATTCTGTAAAAACTCTGAATGATTTATTTTACTCAAAAGAGTATACAGTAAGTATGCCGATGTAAAAATATATAAACAGCGATTATTTTAATAAAATAAACATTTTATTTACAAAAACCGACTTTGAGGACACCTAAATATTTTTTTTTAGTTCTGCCAAAAATTAGGGTTAATTTTGACACCAAAAGAAACACTCCGTAGGGATGTCATTTGCAAAAAAAAATAAAGCCTTTTTTTACCATCCTAATAACATACACGTATTTGCAAAAAAAATTATTGATGCCTTGCAGTATGTAAATTTCGCAAAGATTTTGAAACGTTTTTTTTCTCTAAGTTAAAACATCTTCTTTCATTTATTATATTATATGGCCTGAATGACAATCTTCGCAACTCTTTTTTTTAAAGATCTTCTCATTTTTCTCGATATTCCTTAATTTAAATCATCATCTTTAAACACAAACTCATTATCAGTTACCCTTTTAGCATCATTTTGGGCAGTATTTGATGATTTTATTCTTTTTGGATACATTTATTTATCATGAGGTAACTTAAACTTTTATCTACTGATACTTTCAGCTGTAATATTAAAACCATTTTTCCCAATTTATTTGAATTTAAATATAAAAGTTATAAATTTAATTTAATCAAAATTTGTAGAAAAAATGTATTAAATTTTAATTAGTAATTATCTTAAAATCTATTGAAGATTTAGTTACTAAGTCGGTATTAGAAGTTTTTAATATTTAAATTAGTACTAAAAATGTTTCAACTTGTGTGAAAATACTGTATATTTTTTAAAAGAGGAAAGTTTTTTTCTGCAGGAATTCAGTTTGTGTTTTTACATCTTCCAAAACTTGAATCAAAATTTTTGTCACACAGTCATTAAAATTATGTTCTGGTTCAGAAATTTTATTTTGGAAAAACAACATATTCGACATCCGGGACAAAAAATGCCACACGCTCTCGGAAACTGTGGCGGGTGATAATAGATTTTGTGATTTTTTATTTAAAAATTTTAAAAACAGACTTCAGTTCTCGTTTTGGTTTCTGGGAAAAATCCCATGAGTGCTTTATTCGTTAGAAGATTGATGCAATATTCGAAAATATAGTTTAAGTTTGGGGTCGTACATATATTCCGTAAAGCTTACAGGGGCGATATTTTCTTCCTCATAATCCCACGAAAGCTAATTAAATTCTGCATCTATCAGGCCCAAGTTGAAGGCAAAATATCAGCTTAATAAAAAACTATTGCAAAAAATTACGCAACTTTCGATGTTTTCAAAAAATTAGAACAACTCTGGAAACAATTGACATTGTTCAATGTGTTTAGGTGATTTTAAAGGTAAGTCTCCACATTATTTTTCTAAATTGTTAAGATATTTTTCAAATTTTTCCCCTAGATGCTACCCGAAGCTGGAAATTGGTGAAAAACATGCAAAAAATCAAATTACGTCACCAAATGACTTAAAAACAAATTGTAACAGTACTATTTCATGAATTTTACTTACATTTATTTAAATGTGATAAATAATGATTTTTTAAGCAATGCGACTTTTTGCACCAAGCTTGGATTGCTTCGATTGTTACTTCCGATTAAGAGACAGGTAAAAAGTATATAGAAATTGTTTTCAGAGCATAAAAGAAGCTTTAAAATGACTCCTTAGCGAAAATGCCACGACAAATAGTTTTCGAGATATGAATTTGTTGATTAAAATTGTACGTTTTCCAGCGAAGACAAAGCGATGATGAATTTTCATCGTTGCAAAAAAAGCGCGATCGGATTTTAGCTACTGTATTCTCGGATTGGATAGTTCACAGTATTAAAAAAACATTTTTTTCATTTCGGAATCCATAAATGACAGAGGGGTAATTTTCAGATTCTGAAATAAAAAAAAAGTATTTTTTAATACTTTCAACTATACAATTTAAGAATCGAATAGCAGAAACCTGATCGTGATTTTTTTGCAGCAATAAAAATTCACATCTGGAAAACTATTCGTCGTAACATATTCGCTAAAGGCTCATTCCAAATTTTACTTTATGATCTAAAAATGAAGTCCCATACACTTTTTACCTATCTCTTCATCGAAAGGAACAATCCGAGCAAACGTGTTGATAAAATGTTGCGATTTTACGTTTCTTGTTAATAAAAAAACATTTATTCAGTATTCAGACTCGAAATTTGCAGAGCTTGAAAAAGAGCTTCAAAACGTTCTAATCAGGGTAGCCCGTGATATGAAAATAGTAAATTATGCAACATGTGTGTAAAATACGGTTTCGCTCACGCGATCACCATAAGTGGGTAAATCTTACGCACATGTTGCATACAATATTTTTTGACACAGTTTTACGCACTCATATGGATGAATAAAAACGACTTTTTACGCACACTGTGTCAAAAAATATCGTATGCAACATGTGCGTACGACTTACCTATACTTGTGGTGATCGCGTGTGTAAACCCGCATTTTACGCACATGTTACATAATATACTGTTTTGACACAGTGTGCGTAAAAATCCGTTTTTACACATCCATATGAGTGCGTAAAATGTTCATGTGAGTGCGTAAAAATAAGCCGTTTTACGCACGTATATAAGTGTATAAAAATGCATTCTACACACACTGTGTCAAAACAAAATTTAGAAATCACTTTTCACCACCACAGAAAGGTTGAATTCTTTTTTGCTTTTGAAAAATTTAAAAAAAATGTCTATGCGCATAGAAATTATGGCGAATTTTTTATGTGTAAAGTTTACGGTAATAAATAATAATATGAAATCATATATTTTATGAAGAGATCATTTTTAATCAAGTTAGAATTTTTTTAATTAGTAACAAGCATTACGTTTTTTTTGTATTTGGTTGGTGGGATACTTATTTAAAGTTTTTTTCAACGTATTTTTGATACAATTTCTTGTAACGTGAACATTTTTTACTCACGATTGGTTCTTAGGCTTGAATATTCTATTAACCATTCCATTTGTTGATGTTTCAAAAAAACTCTAATTTTATAAAATATGATTTTATGTTACTATTTTTTATCAAAAACTGTGCAGATAAAAGATTAGCAATAATTCTTGTACAAAATGAAACGTTTCATTTATAGAGAAAAAATCAGATTACTGAAAGTTACGTAACAAGGGTGAGGGGAGATAATTGTCTACTGTTACTTTAGTGTTACAAGGGTGGAAGGAGGAAGGAGTAAAAATGTAAAATAGTTATATTAAATGAAATTAATAACTAATTTTCAATTGAATATTATATTAGTATTGTATTTTATTATATTGTATTGTGTTGAACTATTTATTTATTTTTTATTTATTTTACTCCTGGCCTACATTTTTTGAGTTTTAAAAATTAATTTTTCCAACAGAAAAAATAAAGAAACAAAGTCGATTCTTTGTATTTAAAATGCTGTAGATAAAAAGATTTATTAAAACTACAATTATTTTAAATATAAATATAGATTGCAAAATTAAGTCAAAGGAAAAAAATCTGGCTCAGATAACAATTTGAAAGCATTTTTATTCAGCATAAAAAATGAAGTTCAGAAAACCTAACATTTATATTGTTACATACATTAACATTGTTATGGCATGAATTATAACCTTAGAATTAAAAAGGTTACTAACTTTTTAAATTTAGAGCTACATGGAGGCGGAAGTGACGCTCGCAGAAACAGAAATTCTGATTGGCTCATTCACTGTACTCAATACTTCTGATTAGCTGCAGGTGTGCAGCTGTTAACTGACGTGGAAGGGGTAATTATTTCAAAGTTTTTTGGGGGAACTAATCTTTTATCAAACTGAAAATATAACTATTTAATTTTTGGTAGAACGTTTATCTTTTTTAGTTGAAAATTCATGTATTTTAACTATTTAACTATATTGGGTTCAAAATTCATTTTTTTTATTGAAGATTCATCATTATAGTTAAAAATAAATTTTTTTTTCTTTGAAAATTTAACTATTCCGTCTTTGGTTAAAAATGTATCTTCTCCACTTTAAAATTCAACTATTTTGTTGAAAATGCATGCAATTCATTATAAATTTGTCTTTTCTGATAGAAAATTCAACTATTTGGTTCAAACCTCATTTTTTGATTGAGGATTCATTATTTACTAATTTTTAAATTTTAGAACCAAACAGTGGTGGAAGTGACGCTTAAAGAACAGAATTTCTGATTGGCTCATCCGCGCTACTCAGAACTTCTGATTGGCTGCAGCTGAGCAGCTGCTGCTGTAGACGTAAGGAGGGTTAATTAATTATTTCAAACTTTTCGTGGAAAAAAAAGAATAATTAAGAGTAACATTCACGCCCGTCAAATTTTGTTGACTTTTCTCAACAAACAGCACTGTTTGTTTCTTTATTTAAAACTTTTTATAATATTTATCAAAACATTTTCACCCGTGCAGGTAGAAATAACAGATGTTCGACGTTACCGCCCTCCAACAGTCTCCGACGTTTGAGTGTTTATCCCACGTTTTATTCCGTTAGGCGTTTATGACCAGACGAACAGTGCAACTATTTGGCGCCAACTGATATTTAGAAGATTTCATTAGAGAACTAGATTAATTTTCACGGATAATAAGTACGTATAACACTTTATATTTAAATTCTACAGTTGAATGCAATCCGCTAAGTATTATTAGAGATATCACGAATTATATTAACCTAACCTCCAAATATTTCAGTGCCACCAAAGAAAGGACAAAAACGAATTGCTGCTGCTACAGAAAAAGAGGCGAAGCCTTTAAAGCGGACCAAAAAACAAGGTATATTCTAGATATGTTAAACTGAAAATGAAAGCTGCTTTTAATTCATAAAAATCGCTTCATTTTACTACTTTTCAAGTGACCTTGTTGCGGCATGAGACTTGGCATTTCCTGGATAAATGACCGAAACTCTCGAGAAAGTTTGCTTTTAGTGAAAATTGTATTGTTCTTATTTAATTTATAGTTAATTATCTTACTTTTAGCTATTTTCAATTATTAATACGATAAGATTTTTAGATGTTCTAACGGTTATAACCTCTAAATGGCAAGTTTCATTGTATCATGCAAATGAAATTTCATAAAGTGACCGTTGAACGTTTCTCAGGCATGATATAAATCAATAAATTGTGTTTTAGAATATAGATATTGAGTGGATGAAAGTGAAATGTGTTTGGTGCAAAATTCGTAATTTTTTAATCATTCCCTGGTTGTTTAAAATATCGGAGTTGGAATTGTGCATAGGCTTAGAATTTTTTTTATTAAAAAGTAAATTGAAATATTTACTCCAGAAAAGGGCGGTAGCTCCTAAAAAATTATTTTGCGTAGAATAAATTTATTAGAATGATGCCAAGGACTTTATTGAAAAATAAAGTTGAAAAACTGGCAGAACATTGTTCCTATTTTTGGTAAAATGACAGTTTTTTTATACAAATGAACGAAAGCAAGACATTTTACGTCTTGTATTACATTTTGAATGTAGTGATCGAGTTTAGCTGACATGAAAGTATTCACCAAATTGAGCCTTTTTGTAAAAATTGAAGTAAATACGCAAAAATCAAATTAAATACGAAATCGAAAATTCGCAGTCTCATTGCGACTGCTCAATTTAATTTCCAAAATGTGAAATGTGTGCAATTTTACTAATATTTAAGACGAAAATAAAACATCGAATTGCTTAAAAAATGGGAAGTTCTGAAAAGTATTTTAAATAATTAACATATTGTACAGATTGTACTTAATTATTTAAATAAAAATTTTGACCTCAAAAAAGTTATTGGTCGAGTATTAACTTTTTTTGTTGAAAATTCAATTATTTTGTAGAAAATTCGTACTTTAGCATTCATCTGTTGTAGAAATTTAATCTTTTTTGGCCAAAAATGCAACTTCTTGGTTACAACTAATCTTTTTTGATCGAGGATTTTCAACTATCTTGTTGAAAATTCCTTTTTTTTATATTCAACTACTTTGTTGACAATTTGTTTAAACTTTAGTGTTTAACTAAAAATGTAGCTTTCATTTTTTGTTGAAAAATTACCTTTTCAGTTGGAAATTCAGGTAAATTTCTTTTTTTTGTTTGTTAAAAATTAATCCTTTTTAACTGGCAATATAACTATTCTATTTTTGTTCAAAAATTTATATTTCTTAGTTGAAAATTCATCTCTTTTGTTAAAAATTCGTATTTTTTTATAGAAAATTAATCTTTATGGTTGAAAATTCATCTTCTTTTGGAAAATTCAACTATTCAACAATTTTGTTGAAAATTTTTCTTTGGTAGAATTCTACTGTTCTTGATTTAAATAAGTCTTTTTTGATTTTAATATCATCTATGACATTTTTCGTTGAAACTTGAACTACTTAGTTAAAAGTGGAACTATTTTGTTAAACCTTCATTTTTTGGTGAATATTTTTTTTTTTAGTTGAAAATTCTTTCTTTTTTTTTTAATTAATCTTTTTGATCGAAAATTCAACCATGGGTTCAAAATTAATTTTTTTTTTTTTTAAGATTCATCTCTCTAGTTCAGAATTCATTTCTTTAGTTAAAAATTCAACTATTTTGTGTTTTCTGATGGAATTCAACTGTTTTTGGTTTCAAATAAAAATCTTTTTTGGTTAAAATATCAACTATTACATTTTTTGTTAAACATTCAACTACTTAGTTTAAAGTAGAACTAATTTGTTAAAAATTAATTTTTTCACCAACAATTTAACTATGACACTTTTGATTGAAAATTTATATTTTTTAGTTAAATATTTCTTTTTTTCAATTAATTTTTTTAACTGAAAATATAACTGTTCCATTTTTTGGCTGAAAATTTATCTGCTTTAGTTAAATATATCAATGTCAAAAATTAAACTATTTTATTATTGAACTATTATGGTTAAAAAATCCTTTTTTTTTGTATCGAGAATCAATTTCTTTAACTGACAATTCAACTGTTCCGTGTTTGGTTGAAAATTTATCTTCTGATTCTTTTTTTTAATTGAAAAATTAACGACGTGTTTATTGGAAAATTTATCTTCTTTGCTTGGAAATTCTACTATTTGTTTGAAAATTTGTCTTTTGTGGTAAAATATTAATCTTCTTAGTGAGAAATCAATCTTTTTGGTTGACAATTCATTTTCTCGTATCAAAGTTGAACTATATTATTCAAATCAAAATTATTTTCATAAAAGGATTCACAGAAATGTAAGTAATATGTAGAAATAAAATCCGAAAACACATACAGAATATGCATCCTGGAAACGCGATCTCAGTAAAAATATTAGTTAGATCCCTTTTCTTCTCCAAGGAATGTTTTTGTCAATTTTTATTCAAAATCAACTTTTAAACTCAGTAAATACGAAGGTGCTAATTAAGCAATTTGATAGTTCATCATTTAAAAAGTTGAGGTTTACTCAATTTATATTTCCAAATCTTACGTATTTTACAAAAGCATATCTTACTTCTACTCTTTTTATCTTAGTTTATGTCTTACACGAATTTGTTTAATAATGTGAGGTAAAGAATACATCAGTACATTTTGGGATAATACTGTTGCTATTGAACAGAAATTGTGTAAAATGTAAAGAACCTGAAGAAATCCTGATTTTTAAATAAGAATTCTTTCAATTACAGAGCTCACAGTCTCACCGAATCTCCATCCAGTAAAAGAAGGAGGATATACCCTCGTATTCGGCAATGGGGAGGTGGGGCAGCTCGGTTTGGGACCTGACATTTTTGAAAAAACTCGACCAGCCGTTCTTCCCGGCTTCGAAGACATTACCGCAGTTGTGGCTGGTGGGATGCATAGTGTATGCCTGACAAAAGCTGGAAAAGTTTTAACATTTGGCTGCAATGATGAGGGAGCTTTGGGAAGGGACACGTCGGAGGAAGGATCCGAAACTGTTCCGGGATTCGTGGAGCTCCCTGCCAAAGTAATTCAAATCTCAGCTGGAGATTCTCACAGTGCAGCTCTTCTGGAGGATGGTCGCGTTTTCGCATGGGGAGCATTCAGGGTACTAAAATAATTAAAAAACTATAATATACTAAATTAAAATTTTACAGGAGAAGGAAAAAAACGTTTATTGTGATAAGATTCAAAAGAAAAAATTATAGAAGCTAATGGTCCAGATGAGCTATACTTTCCAGATTTGCAAGCATTAAAAAAATGTTTTCAAATTAGGGGGGGAGGCAAATATGAAATGGGCTTTTTCTATTTGCCATTCTCAATTATTTTAAAATCCATTTTTTCATTTGAAAAAAATCTTTTATCAAGAAAAAGAAAAACCACGCATGACGGAAAACGTAAATTCAATCCTTATCACTTCTGAGTAAGATCAAGGAAAAACAAAATGGGCTGCACCTACATATAATTCTCAGTTCTTTTGACATTATTTTTCTCCTATTTCTGTAAGAAGCACTATCAAGAATAATTATGGTTCCCACATAGTCACTTTTTACAGATTACTTTTTATTCACTTTTTTGAGATAGTCACTACAGTCACTTTTTAAAATTAAAATATCACTTTAGTCACTTTCCTTTCAATAAATTAATTCTTGCGTTAACCATTATTGAATTAAATCTATAATGACTTTTCTTTAATTTCTTGACATATTTTAGGGCATTTTAAAAGATTCCAAGAAATTTTTAACAGATTTCAATCATTTGAAGGGATTTTAGGGTATTTTTAAAACGTCCAAGGAATTTTTAAGAGCTTTAAAATGTTTTAAAAGATGTGAAAGAATTTGAAATACTTTAGGGTATTTTAAAAGATTTCAAGGAATATTATTTTATTTTAATCATTTGAATAATTTCAGCGGATTTAAACAAACTTTCATGGGTTTCTGAAGAAGTTCCTTAAAATTCCGAGAAATAGAACGATTTTATAGGATCTGTAAGGTTTTCAAATATTTTTAAAGGTTCCGAGGTAAAATTTATAAGTCCGATATAAGTCGATAATAAGGTAAAATAATAAGATTTACGAGGATTTCAATTATTTTAATGGATTTTAAAAGTTCTGAACGTCTTTCAATCAATTTTCCAAGATTTCGGGGATATAATCAGATTTAAAAGATTCCAAGGAATTTTTAATATAGTTAAATCATTTGAAGGGATTTCAAGAGATTAAACAAATTTCAAGGAATTTCAAAGGATTTGAAAATATTTTAGGATACTGTAAAAGATTTCAAGGAATTTTTAATAGATTGAAATAATTTGCAGGTATTCCAAAGGATTTTGAAGATTCCAGAGTATTTTTTAAGCTTGAAAGGAATTTCCAAGAGCTTTAAAAAATGTAAAGGGCTTTTAAAAGATTTCTAAGGAATTGAAATATTTTAGGGTATTTTAAAACATTCCAAGAATATATTTAATTAGATTTTAATAATTTGAAGAATTTCAATGGATTTGAAACATTTTAGGGTATTATAAATGATTCTGAAGAATTATCAATAGATTTCTATAATTTGAAGGGATTTTAAAGATTTTAAGGTATTTTTGAAAATTCCAAGGAATTTTCAAAAGGTTTAAAAAAGTTCAAGGGATTTCAAATTTTTAAAAAGTTTTTATAGTATTTTTAATTAAAGGGATTTAAAAAGTTTCCAAAGATTTAATGGATTTTATGCTATTTTGAAAGATTCCAAAGAATGTTTTATTTATTTCAATCATTTGAAGAGGTTATGATGATTTTAATGTATTTTTGAAAATTCCAAAGAATTTTCAAGAACATTAAAGATGTTTCAAAGAATTTTTAGAATTTAGGGTATTTTATAAAATTCCAAAGGATTTCCAATAGATTCCAGTAATTCGAAGGTAATTTGGAATAATATAGAGTATTTTCAAAGTTTCCGAGGAATTGTTAACAGATATAATATATTCCAAAGGGTTTTAGGGTATTTTTGAATCTTTTAAAGAATTTTCAAGAGCTTTAAAAAATTTCAAAAGGTTTCATATGATTTAAAATATCTTAGGGCTTTTTAAAAGATTGAAGAAATTTTCAATTGATTCCAACAATTTGAAGGAATATCACAGCATTTTACATGTTTTAGGGTATTCTACAAAATTCCAAGGGATTTTCAAGAGCTTTAAAAAATTTTAATGGATTAAAAAAATTGTTAACGTTTTTATGGCATTTTTTGTTATAGTAGTTTAAAAAGTTTCCAACGTTTTAAAGGATTTTAAGCTATTTTGAAAGATTCCAGGGAATTTTCAAGATCTGTGTAAAGTTTCAAAGAATTTTAAAGGACTTAAAATGTTTGAGGGTATTTTCAAAGATTCCAAAGCACTGGATTTCATAAGATTTCACGGGATTTTATAATATTTTAATTGATTCCAAAGAATTTGTTCACAAAAAGTAAGTGATTTCATAAGTTTCCAAAGATTTGAAGAGATTTTCAAATATTTTTTGCAATTAATTTGAAATTGACTCTGAATTATTACTAATTATTCCTAAATTCTTTTTAAATTTATTTGAATTTTCTTAGTTCAGTTGAATTCTTCTGAATTCGCTCAATTCAATGCATTTTTCGGTTTTCTGTTAGTCATCCTGAAGCCTTTTAAACTCGCCTTGAATTCTAAGCACTTACTGAATTCAATTAATTTTTTAATATTTTTAAATTGTCAGTTCATTTGAATTCTTTTAAATTTAACATGAATTTGTTACTTTTGGACACTTTCGGTTTAAATAGCAACCCTGAGAATAATAAATTAAAAATTTATAATTTAAATTTTAAAAAAATTTATTTCGTTTATGAAAGATTCTATATTAAAAATGTTACAAGCTTAGAATTTGGTCTTTGAATATCAATGATCAGGTAAATTGAAAATTTAGGAGGGGAAAAGTCAGGTCATTTTGAAAATAAGTTTCTCATTTATTTTTAAATTAATCTTCTCTTATATTTATGTACAAAAAATGCATAAATATTTGCTTATCGATAGGTCTCAACCTGGTGTACTCGAAACTACAAAACCCCGTTTTACCAAAAAATTGGGCCTTACCCAGCTGTCATTCTCATTGTTTGAATGAATTTATTCTCCGTAACAATGGAAACTTTTAATCATCTAAGCACTTCTTTTTTTCTACAGGATTCCCACGGGACTATGGGCTTGACCATTAGAGGCAATGAGAAGCTTCCAGTGGAGATATCATCTGCAAAAATAGTAAAAATTGCATCGGGGGCGGATCACTTAGTTTTACTGGATGCCCAAGGACTCATCTACACCTGTGGCTGTGGAGAACAGGGGCAATTAGGTAGGGTATCGCCCAGAAGCTCGGACCGGCACAGTAGGCATGGATTAGGGCCTTTGCTCGTGCCTGCATTGGTTGAATTCAAAGTAGGAAAGAAGTTAGAATTTGACGATATATGGGCGTCGACCTCCTGCACGTTCGCCAAATCATATCCTACTGGGGACATCTACGTGTTTGGACTAAATAATTACAGGCAAATTGGTAAGCATTTTTCTTTCCTATTTTATCCACAAGTGTTACAGTGTGTCTACTAGGGTAGCACAAAACAATAGAATATTTTATATATAATAGAATGTCTTATAAATTAAGAAAATTGTTTAGCCGTGGCTTAGCCTTTAAACGCTAAAAAGTGTTAATTATATTATTTTTTTTGCAAAGTGACAAATGATTTACTTGAACGCAATAATTATTATATCTTAAAAAAATCTGTCTAGAAAAGTGGTGTAATGAAATATCTCGAAAATCTCGCAATCGTTATTGTTGAAAACAATGAATATGATTTTAAGTAGTTAAGTAATCATCGGCCAAGCCTAGGTTTTGATTGCTTAGAAAATATTAATTTTGTTTGAAATTAACAGTTATTTAAAACAACAAAGTATGAAAGAAGCAGGTCTCTCGGACACCTCACACTAATTTCGACTTTTTTGAGCGATGACACTATTTTGCTACTATTTCGAAAAAATGACACAAAAGGCACCATTTTCTCACAATTGTCCGGTATAATGTCAATAGGGGCCGTGTATAAATTATTAAGGTTTTTTTCTGAAAATTTAGACCACCCGTTTTTGCTGAATATTTTTTTTCGTGAATTTATTCAGGGTTATCAAAAAATAACGTTAGATAATGTTGCTTGAAAACAATACAATTTAACCAGCTAAATATTAAGTTTCATTAAAAAATGTTGCAGGCATCAATTCATCTCTTAAAAGGTTTTCCGATAAGAAATACAGAATCGGGTGGGTCGAAAATAACAAATTCTTTGATTTGAAATCGCTACAGCACGAAAAATTGGCATATTGGATTCCTAAAAAAGTAAATATTTAATTTGGAATTGATAACCATGCAGCTTGGTTACCAGCGCTGAAAAAAAAATGTTTGCAAATTTCTGTTTTGCTGAGTTTTTAAATTTTCTTAAGTTTTAATTTTGTTACGTATCTGAAGTTGATCCAATTTCAATTCAATTGATATCTAAACTTCCAATTTTTTGCGGATTCTAATGAATTAGTTTGTACGAGATGATCTCTATTTAATTCACCCCTTTTTCGGAAAAAATCTTAACACCTTTATAAGTTCGTGAAGAATTTTTTAAATTATGATTATGGTATCAAATGAAAATATCTTAATAACTTGCGGTTTAAAATACTTCTGTTCATATTTAGAGTTTTTATATAAATACACACTAGAAAAACAATCGACAAGATCCAGGAATCGAAAGTAAAAATACAGCGAATTTTTTAAATTCTGATTTTGGGATTAATGGAAATTGTCTTTATAAATTGTGTTTTAATTTTTTTCTGCGCATGTGTGTGGCCTTTGTAGTATAGAAATATAGAAGACAAAATTCTAAGAAATACAAAATTCCAAATTTTGAAAATATACTGTAATTTCAATTTCGATACCTCTGTCTCGCCGATTTCTTGTTAGTGTATTTTTTTGCTAAAAAATCCAACACATGCGCATAAAAAATTGTAACCCATAAATTATAAAGGTAATTTTATTAAGGCTCCTTTTGACCTCTTTGCTTTTCAAAACCAGTAATATATATATAACCAGTAAT
>CAKNXH010000058.1:25770-99725 GCA_932178445.1 Andricus quercusramuli | reverse complement strand
GGGGGGGGGCAACAAGTGGTGCACAATTTTCTACGTGGTATATGGATGGCCCCTAATATATTTATAATATTATAATGTATATTTCTTTATTTATTAAATATTTGATATTTTAGCCAAAATAATATTTTGATTTGAAGTCACAAATAGTTAAATTGAACCAAAAAGGATGAATTTCCAACACAATCGTTGAATCCTTAACCAAAACAGATTAATTGTCAACCAAACAGTTGAATTTTTAAGAACAACAAAAATGAAATTTCTACTAAAGCAGATGAATTTTTAAACCAAAAAGACAAATTTTCAACACAGAAGATTAATTTTCTACCGAAAAAGATGAATTCTCAACAGAACACATAAATTATTAACCAAATAGTTGAACTTTCAACCAAAAAGATATATTTTTTCACAGAAAAAAAATTAATTTTCAATAAAATACATTGGATGTGATGCTAATTTCTATAAAATTTTAATTGATTAGTGGAACTTTTTAACTAAAAAATATGAATTTTTAACAAAAAATGGTTTAGTTAAATTTTCATTAAGTGAATTAATTTTCAATAAAAAAAAGGATTTTTCTACAAATCAGTTTATTTTTGTACCAAATAGTTGAATTTTCAACCCAAGAATATAAATTTCCAAAAAAAAAAGCGAATTTTCAACTAAAATTATGAATCTTTAACCAAAAAATTATTTTGAAGGAAGTAGTTTAACTTTCAAATAATTAGTGGAATTTTCTAACCGAAAAATGAATATTCAGCTCAAAATGTAATTGTTGACATTTCAACCAAAAATATTTTATTTTCAAGTAAAAACCAGTTGGATTTAAGCAACAAAATCGAATTTGCAATAAAATAATTGAATTTTCAACAAAAAATCAGTCAAGAAAGAAAAAAAATTTCAATTAAATTGTTATATGAATTCTTAACCAAAAATTTAATAGTAGACTTTTCAATCGAGAGGAATGAACTTCAAACCAAAAATATTTAGATTTTCTTATTGGTTTCTAGTAATTCAGTTCACATTTGAGTGGAAAAACGAGAAAAAGATTGGCATCGAAAAAAGACTAAAGCCTGCGATAAATAAATAAAAATTGAAGTTCATTTGTAATACTTTAAAAATATTAGTTAGGAATCTGTCAATTTTGCTTAAAAAATAAAGTTTATTTCGCATTACATACTTTTTGATTTCGGTCTATACACTTAAATTCGGATTTCTCATGAGTTTAATTTTTGATAAATTCTATGACATTTTGACACTATTTTTTCAAATTTGTGACACTATTTACACTATTTTTTATGTCTGAAGTGAGCCTGAGGCCTGAAGAAATTTTCCTTTCAAACGTGTTCTTTTTTTTTTTTACTTCAAAGTATTTTTACGCGACTTTACCTTTTAAATAGTTTTTGTTCTTTATTTTTAACGATACTTTCTTCTTTAGAAATATGCTTTTTTGATATTTTTTTAGTTGCATAGAGCACTTCGAAACCTGTGATAAGATTTTTTCAATATTTACAGGTTTGAAGGACGGAGACGTACATTTTCATCCACGACTTTCAAAGACTTTCTTTGGAAAGACGTGGGCGCGCATATGTGGCGGTATGCACCATACAATTGCGCTAGATACGGACGGAAAAGTTTTCGTTCTAGGAAGAAAAGAGTACGGGCGTCTTGGACTTGGTGCTAATTGCGAGGATGCGACGCAGCTGGAACAAGTCGTTGCACTAAATTCTTCAAAGTGCATCGACATTGGAGCAGGAACTGCTCAGTCGTATGCTGTGGCCGATTCTGGTATGTTTTCAATCTCAAATATGAGAATACAGGGATCACAGTTTGTTCTCTTTTCTACCTAATTTAATTACCCCTTCAATAATAAAACTTGCCGAAAATAGCTAAAATCGGGAATCCTGACCCTATAGTGTTTACTTACCTGGAAACCCTGGAATGTTCAGGGAATTTTTCGAGAGCGTGCTTAAATTTGTTTGAAATTATAATATAAAATTATATAACAATGTTTTTTTATTTGTAAATGTAGTTTTGTATTACTGGATTTAACTACTTGGTTGAAAACTCGTTTTTCTTTTTTGGTAGAAAATTCATCTTTTTGCTTGAAAACTCCACCGTTCAGTTGAAATTTGTTTCTTTCTTGACTGAAAAATCTTTTTTAGTTGAAAATTCAACCATTTTGTTGAAAGTGAAGCTCTTTCACTACAAATTCTTTTTTTGTTGTTGTTGAAAAGTGAGCTATTTTGTTCAAAATTAGTTCTTTCTTTGGCTAAACATTTCATTACTGAAAAATTGATCATGACAGTAGAAAGTTTAACTATTTTTTTGAGAATTTTCGCTTGAGCATTAATTTTTTTAACTAAAAGATTAACTATTCAATTTTTGGTACAAAATTATCTTTTTTATTTGAAAATTTGTCTTTTTCCGTAGAAAATAATCTTCTTGGTTTAAAATTCATCTTCTTGTTTGAAAATTCAATTATTCTAGTTAATGATTCATCGCTTTATTTGAAAATTCATCTCTTTGGTTAAACAATAACTGTTGAAAATGTGTCTCTTTTAGTTGAAAGTGCAACTATTTTGTTGAAAAATCGTATTTTCTGTAGTAGAAAATTAATCTTTCTGTTTAAAAATTAATTTTCTTATTTTAAAACTCAAGTAATCCAGTTAAATATTCATAATTTTTCTTGAAAATTCATCTTTTTAGTTGAAAACAAAACCACTTGGTTGAAAGTTAAACTCTTTCATTAAAAATTCATCTTTTTGGATTAAAATTCATCTATTCTAGTTGAGATTCATCATTTTAGTTGAAAATCTATCACTTTAATTGAAAATTTGCCGTTTTTTAAAATGGAAAATTAATTTTTTAACTAAAGTTTTAACTATTTCATTTTTGGTTGACAACAGATCTTTTTTAGTTCAAAATGTAACTATTTGATTGAGAATTCGTATATTTTGTTGAAAAATCGTCTTTTTGGTAGAAAGTTAATCTTTTTGATTGAAAAGTTAACTATGTGGTTACAAATTCATGTATCTCGTTGAAAATGCAATATTTTTACTTGAAAAGTTAGGACTTTGAAGCTGTTCGAATTGAATTTAATATAGTACCCATACCCACATAAATTGTATCTAAATATGCACCGAATGTTAAGTATAAGAAGATAAAATGAACATTTGTTTAAATTATTATTCAAATTCATGGACTTTAGATACAAATTCAAGAAATATTTATGTTTTTAGTATTGCATAATTATTTAATTAATCGATGGTGCTAATATATTTAAGAATACCTTCTAATATGATTTGTCAAAAGCTTTCTAAATTAAACATAACAATTGAATCCCTAGAAACTGAAAAAAGAAATTATAATAAACTATGTGCTTGAAGTTCTGAAAGTTCAAATAAACGAAATTTTAAAATGGTGGCTTTGTAAACTATGAATAGTGTCAAAATGTTTCTTTATTTATATTGCAAATAATGTATTACAAAAAAAAATCTTAAGATGCTTTATTTTAAATTGTACTTGAAACAATATTTATATGTAAAATAGAATTTGGAAAAAATATTTCGTTCATTTGAGCGTTCAGAACTCCAGGCACATTAATAAACTCGCGAAACTGTATACATATTCCGAGTTTTAAAAAAATGCGAAATATTTGAATGGCTCAGTACTATGAAAAATTATATCTTGAAAAAACTTGAGATATCTGAAAAAAACTGGAATTTTCAAGGATTTTTTTCCAGGATTTGAGTAGACACCCTTTAATAAATGAAGTCCCCTTTTTTCACTTAAAATTAAGCTGCTGCAGGGACTGCACAGTCTTCCCATTTTTTCTTAGTTTCCTCTTTTTCTCCTATTCTCACAAAACTTCCCCTTTTCCCACTGTTCTCTTTAAAATTTAAATATACGATATTTGAAAAGGCAATATTTGAATTACGTGGAAAATTCTTTGAAATTACTATAATAATATAATAATGAATAATAATTAAGCAATTATAGCACTTAAATAAATTATTTATGAATAAATAAGGTACCAATAACATTACAAAATATATAGTACTTTTGAAATAAGTATTAGAAGGTGAACACTTTATATACCTACCTAATTAAATATGGAATATTGCAAATTCATCAACTGCAATGTTAAATGTTCTAACGTGATCAATTTTTAATTTGAGTTTGAAAGCACTGAAGAGTAGGGCTGAGTGCAAATGCTAAAACAAATCAAATCGTTGTAGCTGAGGGAAAAAACTTGTGGGTCGGCATTCGACAAAAGTGAAAAAAAAATGTAATCAGTAAAATTTAACGATTTCGAATTGAAAATATTTGTTATTGAGTCATATGCTCACATTGTAAAAAAAAGTTGGATACGTCGAACCTGAAATTTATTCAGCTTGAACCAAAGAAATATTTTATCATTTTGCTTTTTCGGAAAAAAAACTTTTGTCGTGATTAAGCATTCTTGGGATTTAATTTTTTTAATGCGATTTTGGAACGTTGTATACACCACGAAAAAAAATGTTAGCAATGAATAAAAAATAATCACAAGTTTTGTTTGGTTCAAGCTGAAGAAATTTCAGGTTGGAATCAATCCAAAAAACATGTTTTCGTACATTTTCAATTAATTTAAAATAATAATTAAAAATACAAAATAATTTTTTTAATTAAAAAAATTTTTAATTGTAAATTTAAAAAACAGAACTGAAGATATTAAACTGATTTCAAAATTTTTTTCTTCACTTGTTTTGGATGTCGGACGACAAATTTTTATCCCTCAGCTCAAACGATTCGATTAATTTTAGCATTTTTACTTTAGAGTGTGTTTATAAATTTACATTGAAAGTATTAATCACAGTAAGCAAGAAATGACAAATCTTGGAAAGAAATATTTATGAGAACGATGTTAAACCTATCAGAATTGTGTATTTAACTAATTTTATTTTCTTCTCTGACTTTTTGATATCACTATGAATAGATTTCCAACGACCTATGTATATCCAAGTTTTGAAAATAAATTCTTCAATGGCAGAAATCATTGAAAAATCATTGCAAATTATTTTAAAATATAACATTTCTTATAAAAAGATTGTTCGTTCTTTTCGGCATATAAAAATAAATTTCCCATCACATACTTTTTGATTTCGGTCTATACACTTAAATTCGGATTTCTCATGAGTTTAATTCTTGAAAAATTTGATGACATTTTGACAATATTTTTTCATATTTGTGACACTATTTACACTATTTTTATCTCTGAAGTGAGCCAGACGCCTGAATCTTTCCCCTATTTTACCCCTTTTTCGTGATAAAATGACCCTATTCCCCCTTTTTTAACTTTGAACATTCTTAACTAAATTTTGTATTTCAGGAAAACTATACGCTTGGGGAATGGGATCGGATGGCCAACTGGGAACCGGAAATGACGAAGACGCATTGACACCTGTGGAAGTAAAAGGAAAGCAACTAGAGGATAAGAAGGCCATGAGAGTATCGAGTGGTGGTCAGCACGCTTTACTTTTAGCAATTAAAAGACGATAACTAAATTAACGATAAATTAATTACAACCGCGAAGTTGTATGTTAACATAACCGCTGTGAAAATTCGTTAAATTCACAACTCGCGGATGTAGGTGTAAACAAACGCGCTAACTTTCCAGTGATGAGAACCGGCATGCTTTGTACGTAAATATTCGTCTACGAAGTGAAAAGTGTTTAATCTTTAATATAATATTTTTTCGACTGAAGTATTTGATGAATTAATTTGTTGCTAGAATAAACTATTTCTTATTTTCTATGCTGAAAACTTCAGTCCGACTGTATTTTTGTATTTTTAAACGTTATCTACATACTTTCTAGTATTTTTTTCTGTATGTAATATCTATCCATTTACATTTTGTTGTAGTGATAAGAGTTCGAGTGTTAAAGAGAGTTGCTGTAGAAAGCGTTTTTAACAATAAGAATTGACCAATACCAAGTGTGTGTTCGGAATGGAATTGTGAAATTTTTCAATGAAGCTGCTCATTGTTATAGTAATAAATTTTTTCCACAGTATTTGATTCTTTCTTCATTACCTTTCACGGTGAGTCGCAAACATTTTGAACCCAAGGGTTGTGGAACTAAATTTTTTTTTACAGAAAGTCTCTTTCTGATGATGCATGAGTAGTTCAAAGGCAAATTTTAAATCTTGAAGAGATTGAAACCTTTTTTTCAATTTCTCTCACTTTGATGAAAAACAGGAAATTAAATTAAAATCATGCGAAACACATCTTTTAATATAATAACTCCCAATTCTACAGATTTTTTTTAATACCGATTTTATATACGTTCGGGCAATCTGACCCTGGTGATGTTACGGAATCGTTTGGGGCTGAAATATATTGTTTACCAAGGCAAAATATGAGACGTATTTTTTTATTTTTACAAACAAAAATGTTACGAACTTAGGACTACTTGAATATTTAGGTGAATTATGCAAAAATTGGCAATTAAAAAGTTTTCTTTGAGGAAGTCAACATTTCTAATAGTTCTATCTGCATTAGGGTGGTGCAATTTTTTTAATTTCCTTGCATACATTTCTGAAATTTGTTCGAACCCACAGAAAATTATTCCCATAAGAAAAAAAAATACATTTGTGTACATTTTATTAAAAATGGACAATATTAGCCAAATCGAGTTGAAACAACATTCCTATTCCCAATTAATCATAGAATTCAAATAAATTATTACTTTTTAAATATCGCCCCCTTAAGTCTGTTTTATATGGTCTCAAACAAAAAACCATAATGAAAAAATGGGTTTTGCGAGTTTTTGGCGCTGGTTCTGATTTTTTTGCGGTTTTTAAAAAACTTAGATTGTTTCTAATACATGAGATACTACTTTATACTCATAATTAGATGTTTACATAAATGTTTAAACAATTTATCATTGTTTTTAGGAATTTTCTCTTATAATAGAGTTAGAAAGTTGCGGTTTAAAAAAAAAACTTCACTTTTTGTCCAATTTTCAATTACAATGAAGTAATACCTAATAAATGTTAACAAACATATTTGTTTGAACAATTTATTATTATAGTTAATAATCTCTGAGAATAATGCTAGAAACTTGCATTTTTTTCAAAAATTGTCCACTTTTTGTCCAATTTTTAATTAGAGTGAGGTAAATAATTAATTAAAGTTTACAAAATTATTTGTTTAAACAATTTATTAATTGAATAATGTTAGAAAATTGCGGTTTTGTTTGAAATATTCAACTTTTTGTCCACTCTTCACTTACGAGTTTGGTAATAATTATTCAGATTTAACAAACATAATTGTTTAAACAAATTATCATTGTTAAAAACTATGTTCACCTATAGTAATGCTAGATAGTTGCGGTTTTTTGTCAACTTTTTACTCACTTAGTAAAGTTATAATTAATGCAAGTTAACAAAAATAATTGTTTAAACAATTTATTATTGTTTATAATTATCTTTTCTTAGAATGTTGCGGGTTTTTCTGAATTTGTTAACATTCGTCAACTTTTTACTTGATAAGTTAATAATTAATGCAAGTGAGGAACAAATATTAATTTAAACAAAAAGGCTCTCAGTAACTACTTGAAGGAAAATTTACATTCAATGTGATCCATATAGAAATTTTAGAATATTTCAAATATCTGTTTTATTTCAGGAAAATATATTCACAAAAAAGAAAGAGATAGTTTAAAATATGATTCTCTCTAATATTTATTTACTATTTGTTCATGACTAAAAAAGCAAATCAAAGTGAAATATTTCAGAAAAACCAGCAACTTTCTAGAACTTATCTAAGATAAAATAGCTATAAACAATAATAAATTGTTTTAACATCTATTTTTGTTAACTTGCATATTATTACCTCACTAAGTGAAAAATAGACAAAAAGTGTAACTATCTGGCATCAATATAGTTGAAAATAGTCCCAAACAATAATAATTTGTTTAAACAATTATTTTTGATGAATTAAATTAATTATTAAGTCAGTCCAAGTGAAAAATAGACAAATAATTCAAAATTTCAAGAAAAAAACCTCAACTTTCTATCATTAAGCAAAGGGAATATTATTAAAAGTGGTAAAAAACTGTTTAAACAATTATATTTGTTATCTTGAATTAATTGATACTTTACTCTAGTTGAAAAGTGAACAAAAATTTGAAAAAATGTCGTAAAATATTGAAAAAAACGCGACTTTCTAACTCTATTAATCTAATGTAAAAGAAAATTGATACAAACAATAATTTTTTTACTCATGGGGTTTCTTTGGGACCTGATGAAACTGACTTGGGGGGGGGGGGGGGCGGATATTTAAAAACTAATATTTTATTTTGTATTTCATGGCTAATTGTGAAGAGAAATGTTGAGTTTCAACTCAATTTAGCTAATATTGACAATTCTGAATAAAATTAACAAAAACTACTTTTTTTCTTATGGGAAATACGTTCAAACTATTACCTGAATCTAATTGAAAATTGGACAAAAAATGGAAATTGTTTGAAAAAACCACGACTTTCTATCCCTATTCTAAGAGGAAATTGCTAAAAACAATAATAAATTGTTTAAACAATCCATGTAAATATCTAATTATCAGTATAAAATAGTATTTTATGTATTAGAAACAATTTGCGCCAAAAACTTGCAAAACCTATTTTTTTCTTGTGTGCGTTTTTTTGGGACCCTAATAAAACTGACTTCTGGGGTGATTTTTAAGAAGTAATATTTTATTTGTATTCTATGGCTAATTGTAAAAAGTTTTAACTCAATTTACCTAATATTGACAATTCTGTATGAAATTAACAAAAACGTATTTTTTTCTTATGAGAAATACATGCTAAAATTCATGGGGCTTGCGCCACCTCTAAATATCAATTTTTTCAACAACAAAATGTATTTATTTTTGTGTGGATCCAAATAATTTTCGGGCGACATGCGTTTTGGACCACCCTGATACGCAATTGTGTAAATCTTTTGAAAAATATTAAAAAATTTCCGTTTAATTTCATTCTTCATATTTTTTAGAAACTTATTTTTTTATAATATAAAATAAATTTTTAAAAATATAATTTATTTTTTCAAACATTAATAATTTTACGACTTGAAGAAGCTGAGAAAATATTATTTACAGAATTCAGAAATATCGGGTCTTTTAGATTTTAAATAATATAACTGATAAAGTTATGATTTTTGGTGTTTTGTTTTCTCACAATTCCACTTCCCATGCATCTGCTTTTTGAAAAAATCTAAAATATCAGATATTTCTAAATTCGGTAAGTCTACATATATTCTGTAAATAATATGATTTTAGTTTATTTCAGGCATAAGACTATGCATTTTTAAGAAGACAATTAATATTTTGAACAATTCATTTTATATTATATAAAAAAAAAATGTCTTTGTGATGGAGTAGCTTAGCGAAAACAGAACTAACACATATTAATATGCATCTAAAAAAATCAAATGTGGCCTTGTTGAGAAAACTGACTTTTTAGTTTTTTCGAAAAATGTACATATTGTATTTTTTTAGAATTTTTATAAGTTTTCTCAAGAGATTTGAAAGAAAACACTTCTCATACTTTGCCTTGGAAAAAAATATATTTCAGCCCCGAAACATTCCGTGACATCACCAGGGTCAAATTTTTTTTTATTTCAAAAAGGCCTCGATACTTTTATTAAAATATTTAAAACGTTTAAAAACTATTCAAAAATTATAAACAATCAAGAAAAGTCGAGGGAAAAAACGCTTTAACCTTACTGACAAAAACTATTTTCTGTTATACAAACACCTCCACAGAACGCACGGTTTTCAATAAAATTGATCCAATTACTTTATAACAGTTTTTTTACTCATAAGCAATAAAAAAATAATAATTTTAAGTATGCTATTAATTAAAAAAGTACATCAATGTTACTTGAAATATTATTTTTTAGTCTATAAATTATCAAAACTCGAATTTATTGAACGCAGATTTCACAATCTTTCCCCCTTTTCACGTTTTTTAAACTGAGAGTTGAAAAGTCTACTATTATTTTTTTTGTTGATAAATAATCTTTTTTGGTTAAAAATGTAAATATTTTTTTGAAAATTCAACTGTTTTGTTAAAAATTCAACTATCTGCTTGAAAATGAACTTTTTCGTTGAAAATTCATATTTCCGGGTTGAAGATTCAACTATTGTGTAAAAAGTTCAACTAAATCAGATTAAAAGTTAACTTTCTTGTAGAAAATTTAACTGTTTTGTAGAAAATTCTTATTTTTAGCTGAAAAATTTCCATATTTTGGTAGAAATTAACTCTTTTTTCTGTTAAAAATGCAAATATCTGTTTCAAAAATCTAATAAAATCTTTTTCGATTTAATTTGTTGAAAATTCATTTTTTTTTGTTAGACATTCATAATTTTCTTTGAAAATTCATCTTTTTCGTTGAAAATTCAACTATTTTTTTGAAAAATAGTTTTTTCTCGAAGACTAATTTTGTAACTAAAAATTGGTTAAAAATGCATGCAATCTATTGAAAATTCGTCTTTTTGGTAGGAAATTAATCTTCTTGGTCCAAAATTCATCGTTTTGGGTTGAAAATTCATGTATTTGTTTCTTATTTTTTTTTGTACAAAAATAATTTTTCCATCTGCAAATTGGCCACTCAGCACCATCGGAAAGCGTACTCGTCACTGATTGCCGTTGGCGGCGTCGCATGCTTTCTTATAAAATGGATATTTCCGCCAATTTTCAATAAATCGATCTGAAAATTTCCGAAAATCTTCCCTCAATAAGCAAGGAACAAATGTCTCACTAGAAGTTGTTTCAACTCTAAAGTTCGCTCAATACTTTTTGTCGGCCAAACTCAAAAAACTGTGTTACCGACCTGTCTCCATTTGCAATTAAACATTAGTAAACAATTTGCAGCTATAACTTTTTTTTCATTTTTTAGGCATCGCGTATGTATATCAAATACCAAACACTTTCAATAATATTTGTATGACTAAAGACGATTTATGTTCTTAAAAATAATTGAATTTGAGAATACATTTTTTTAATTTTGCCAACTTATTATTAAGAATACGTATCTGGTGAAAAAACAGAATATAGAAGAAAGTTCCGTCTCTTCAATCTCTACAAGCCTATATTAAAAAAATTAAAATTAAAAAAATTAATTTTTCCAAATTAAAATTCAACTATTCTCTTTTTGGTGAAAAATTGATATTTTAGATTGAAAATTCAACTGCTTGTTTGACAATTCATGTATTTTATTGAAATTTCGAAATTTTTGATGGAAAATTATCCTTCTTGGTTGAAAATTGATCTATTTGGTTGACATTTTTTAAATTAATTTTTTCAACTGAAAATTTCATTTTTCCATTTCTTGATGAAAATGTATCTTTTTTAGTTGAAAATTCAGCTATTCGGTTGAAAATGCATCTCTTTTGTTGAAAAATTGTTTTCTTTTGTCAGACTAATTTTTATGAACTAAAAATTGATCTTCTTTAGTTTGAAAATTCGACTATTCGGTTGAAAATACATGTATTTTGTTGGAAGTTCTTCTTTTTAGGTAGAAAATTAATCTTCATGGTAGAAAATTCCATTATTTTGTTGAAAATTCGTTTTTTCTTGACATAAATTATTTCATCTTTACTTAAAACTGATCCATTTTAATTAAAATGTCATGTATTTTGAAGGAAATTTGCCTTTTTTTATATTCGAAACATTCTAGGCCCTGCTTTTTTATTAACTATAAAAATAATTTTATTCGAAGGATCGCTGTCAGAAAAAAAGTTCAGCTTTGATTTCGTTTTATTCACAACATATAATTACAGAATGTAACATTCACGCAGTATTTTCAACATTCTGTGCTGATCATAGATCGAAAAGGGTATGTTTTCGAATCATAAACTACTAGAAAGGGTGTAATTACAACTTGATAATTGAATCAATGGAAACTAAATGATTAAGCTAATAAGGATACTAAATGCATGCCGTGAATTTCGACCCATTTTAATCTTCCTAATTATAACTTTGAACTTAACTAGGTAGCTTTGGTTGTTCAGCCACGTTACCCTTCAGAGCATTTTCGTCTTGCATGGTGAGTTGGGTGAGTTTTTTGCCGATTTTGTCGTGTACTTCGAAGTACTTAGCGATGCATCGATCCAAACATATTGACTCGCCTTTACCAAGGTCCGGTTCTCTGTATTTTGGAGGAATACATTTTTTGTGACAAGCTGATGTCATCCGATTGTACATGTCCGACATCATCTCGATCTCCAACTCCTGGACCAATTTGAATTTTTCCTCGTCTAACTGCGGTAGCGCCGTCATTTTGATGGATGATTAAATATTTCGTTTACCACGTCAAAGGCGTTATTCTTGAATGGTCAGTCACTGATTCTTCATTCAGTGCGTTTCGAATACGTTCTCTTGATTTCATGCTCTCATATCTCCGGGATATGATGTACCTTTTTGATAATACAAAACCATACAATCCTCCGCTGATGCAAAGGCTCCTGCAAATATCGAAATTTTCTGGTAAGCAATTATTAGATTCAAGAAGTTATGACTCTTCGGGATTGCTACACAAGTTCGGTTTCAAAATTCCATTATTTTTCCAGGTATTCCAGGTCTACTTTCAAACAAAAAAAAAACTGAATTCTATTAAATTTCAACTTAATTATTAATCAATCCAAAATATAAAAGGCTTTCTAATAATAATTAAATTTTAAACAATTCTCACTCATATTTTTTTAACATTATTAAAATCGCTGGATGTAGAATATTATTTTTATTAGTTAAAAAATCAGTGAGTTGAAATTAGCAAATTTGACATTTGCCGTAACGTACTAAAATAATTATTAAGACTTTGCGATAGCTGCGAAAAAAGACTCCAGTAATTTTTTCAAAATTCCATGACTTCCCAGTCTTGTAGCAACGCTGCTCTTATATTATTCTGATTATTAAAAAACATCATGGGCCAAATCGAAGTTGCGAAGGCTATCTTTCACTTTCGTCATATAATTCTGGGTGGCCGCAAAACCTTATTTTCAAAACTCCCTGATTTTTCCCTGACTAATTTATCATTCTATCTGGCCATTAATATTTAAAGAACCACATTCTTCGGTAAAATTGAGTGAATTTAGAAGAATTCAAGTGAATTGAACAAATTCAAGAGAACTCTAAATAATTTAAAATAAGTCAGGATAAATTAATAAGAATTCAGGGTGAATTCCAAACTAATTAAAATGAATTCCAAAAAAGGTTTGAAAAATTTGAAACCCTACGAAATCCCACACTTCTTATGAATACATTTTTTGAAATCTATTAAAATGTTATAAAATCCCTTGAAATTATATTGAATTTCATAATATTTCCTTGGAATCTTTTAAAATATTATAAAACTTTATAGGTCCTGTATAATCGTTCCATTGCTTCCGAAATTCTAAGGAATTCCTTACAACCACGTGAAAATTTGTTCAAATCCCTTGAAATTTGTTTAATCTTTTGAAAATGCCTTGGAATCTTTTGAAATACTATACAATATTGCAAATCCTTTTGAATACCTTTAAATTATTGAAATCAATAAAAAACACTTTGGTATCTTTTAAAATTCCCTAAAATACTTAAAATCCTTTAAAATTTGTTGAAATCCTTTGAAACTTTTCAAAGCTCTTGAAAATTCCTTTGAATTTTTAAAAATACCCTAAAATATTTCAAATTCTTCGAAATCATTTTAAATCCATTGAAACTTTTTAAAGCTTTTGAAAATTCCATTGAAATTTTAGAAATTCCCAAAATCTTTCGAAATCCTTTAGAATTACTTTATGAAATATATTAGAAATACTCTAAGATATTTCAAAGCCTTTAAAATCTTTAGAAAATCTTTGAAATTTTTTGAAAATCCTAAAAATTCCTCGGAATGTTTAAAAATACCCTTACAATCTTTTTAATTCCGTGAAATGCATTTAAATGATTGAAATCGATTGGAAATTTCCTGGAA
Organism: Andricus quercusramuli; assembly: GCA_932178445.1. NCBI lineage: Eukaryota > Metazoa > Arthropoda > Insecta > Hymenoptera > Cynipidae > Andricus > Andricus quercusramuli. The sequence goes on along the minus strand of CAKNXH010000058.1, from coordinate 85,733 downwards.
TCTTTTAAAATGCCCTAAAATCTTTAAAATTATTTAATATTTTGAAAAATCTTAAATACCCTGAAATATTTGAAAATATTTGAAACCCTATGAAATTCCTCAATTCTTATGAATAAATTCTTTGAAATCCAATAAAATATGATGAAATAACGTGAAATTACATGAAATCTGATATTTCCTGAAATTATGAAAAATTTATTAAAATAACTTGAGAGCCTTTAAAATCCCTTAAAAACATTGAAATTCTCGGAAATGTTATAAATCGCTTGGATACTTTTAAAATATTTTAAAACCTTATTTATATGTCCTTTAAAATCGTTCTATACCTTCCGAAATTCTATGAAATTCTTTGCAACTGCATACCAAATTTTGTATATCCCTTAAAATCCTTAGAAATCCTTTGAGATTTTTAAAATCTCTTGAATATGCCTCGAAATCTTTTGGAATACCCTAAAATATTTCAAACCTTCGAAATCCGTTTAAATTGTTTAAATCAATAAAAAATTGCTTAGAATCTTTTAAAACTCCTTAAAATATTTGAAATCCTTTATAATTCTTTAAAATCTTTAGAAATGCCTTTAAATATTTCAGAATCTTTTAAATCTCCTCGGAAATCTGATAAAATTCCTTGGAAACTTTAAAAATGTTTTAAAGTTATAGGTCATATACAATCGTTCCATATCATCCGAAATTCTAGGAAATTTAAAAACGCAATGAAAATTTTTTTCAATCCCTTGAAATCATTCAAAACGTTGGAAATTAACATACCACTTGAAAATACCTTGGAATATTTTAAAATACCCTAAAATATTTTGTATCCTTTAAGATATTTTCAAATCTTTTGACATTTTTTTAAGCTCTTGAAAATTACTTGGAATCTTTTAAAATACTCTAAAATATTTAAAATCCTTGAAAACATTTCGAAACCCCTAGAAACTTGTAAAAGCTCTTCAAAATTTTTTTAATTTAAAAAAATTTTTTAAATTTAAATTATTTTTTAAAATACCCTACAATCCTTTGGAATATCTTGAAATTATTGAAATCTATTAAATATTTCTTGGAATCTTTTAAAATACCCTAATTTTTTTACAAATATTTAAAAAGTGGTTAATTCACTGAAATAAATGTGGTTAAAGTGATCTGTTCATTTCATAAATAAGTAACTAAAAAGCGATTTGAGAAAAAAAAGTGACTGTGTGGCAGCTCTGATTATTCTTGACAATTACCTGTAGTTACTTAAACTCTTACAAAAATTCCCTGACTGGAAATTTTTTGAAAATCCCTGACTTTTCCCCCTTTTCTTTGATCAACAAAATTCACTGATTTTTCCCTGATAAACAAAATTCCCTGACTTTTACCACACTTGCGACCATCCTGTAATTGTTATTACGTTTTAGACGTAATTATAATTTCATTCCAAACCGGAATGTGCAAGTTCTTGAAAGAATTCTGAGACTCATGCATTATCTAATCACGATTTAAAACTGCAGATAGAAAAAGTTGAAGATTGCCAATATAAGTATATAAACTGAAATTGTGATAATTATTTATATTGTGTAATTTTTAAAATTGTAATGCTTATCCTCGAGGAAATCAGCATTCTCAGAGGAAAGACCGGAAAGACAAATCACCAATACGTAATCTTTTATCAAATAATGTCATTAGATTACTAAACTTAGGATTGGAAATACTAAATTTCATCTATACTTTACCTTAAGTTTGCCAAAAGGGAATTTATTGATTGAATATATAATATAACAATTAAATTGCAAAGAGCGAACAGATTTTTGAGGTTATGAAAGACGAAAAACGTTATCATAATTGGGGTAATTTTGGGGGAAAGAGGAATGAAGTCAATTAAAACTAAGAAAAAAAGGACATACCTACCATCCAAGAAATATCTTTGTATGAACTGATAATTTGCTCCAGCTTTTCATTACCACTTTTTCATTAAAAACTTTAAAACGTGAACAATCCCCTGCGACGTGCAGCTCCACGTTCAATTTCAAAGGTCACTTCACATGTTTGACAAATTGTGTGTCGTGTGTGGTCGTGTGTCGTGACTCGTGGAATATGTACGTAATATGAAGCCACCTTTTCGTTTGCCTCCGTTTGTCTGGGGTCTCCTCAACAAAATATTTGTTTCCTGTAGTTTTTGTGAAGTTTTACCACTTTTCTACGCTAGAAGTTCATAAATATTGACGAACAAAATATTCTTCAGGAATATACGAAACAGAAGTGACATTCAACCTTCAGGAAAGTTTTTCAACACTGTAGTGATTGAGTTCATGTGTTCCTAACCTCCAAGAAGAGAAAAAGTAAAGGTAAATTAGAAGGAATTAATATCTTTTTACCTCCAATGCTTTCCAAAATATATTTTCTCAAAGACTTGCTCGCAATCTTAAAAAAAAATCAGTGAAATTCAAAGTGCCGTTTAAATAAAAAACGATAAACACGTATCCACATATTTTCGTTTTGCTCACAAAAATGTCCTTCATTCCGAGTAGTATTTTAGCCGTGGATCGTCCTCTGAAAATATTCGTTAAGGAAAGTACTGCTTACGAAGAACCTCTAGAAAAAAAAGTGAAAAGTGAGGAACTCGGTTTCAAAGGTCTAGAAGCCAAAATTGCCTACGAAGAAACGATTAGTCAAGAAAGTAGTGGTGATACTCAAAATAATGAAGCAAAAGGCAAAGTTTATAGTAATCAAAGAAGAAGAAAAAAACCTACTCGAAAAGGGAACAAAGTCACTCAAAAAAAATCAGTAGAAAACGTGTCAATAAATTCGATTTTCAAAGCGATTGAGCAGAAAGATATGGCGTTTTTGATGTCTAATTTGCATTCTGGTAACGTTAATATCTCCGATGGATTTGGCTGGACACCTTTAATGTCTGCAGCATACGCTGGAAATTTAGACATCGTAGAATTCCTTTTAAAACTCGGAGCGAATAAGAAAATAAGAGATAAATCAGGACTGACAGCGTCGCAATTAGCTTCTAAAAATAAATTCACAGAGATAGAAGAAATTCTGAAAAAGAGAGAAAATAATTCTACGGAGGCATGTGAAGATTCTTCCGGAAATTTGACTACCCAGGTTGATAAAAGGATACCAGAAACGAACAATAATTTTTACTGCAGCGTGTGCAATTCGGAATTCAAGGATACGACCCGGAAGGAACACGAATCGTCGATTGTTCATGTTTTTAATACGAAACCGAAGCTATTAAATGCTCATTATTTGGTTCCTAAGGGTAGCAAAGGATACCAGATGCTTATAAATTCAGGATGGGATGAAGAACATGGTCTGGGTCCTTCTGGTGAAGGCAGGAAGTACCCGATTAAAACTACCTTAAAACAGGATCGAAAAGGCTTGGGACTTGACAAGAAAAATATTTCAAAAGTGACTCACTTTCAACCTGGAGATCCAAAGGCTGTGAAATCATCTAGAATCTTCAATCAGAGGACATTGAAGAGGAAAGATCGAGAAAGAGATCTCAGGATGGAAGCGAGAAAGGAGAAAGCTATTCGTAAAGCTTTGTCTTAGTTGGAGAAATTTTCACTCGAATTTATTAAGTGTATGTGGAATTTCAAATCGGGGAATAAAATTAGGGTGACCGTAGGTTAGGGAAAACCAGTGAATCAGAAAAAATTCAAGGAATTTGATTGTTCACGGAAAGTCAGGGGTTTTTAACAAAAAATCTTGCATAAGTCAGTGAATTTCTATAAGAAGCACTTTAAATAACTGTAAAGGATAATACAATTGAAATGGTTTTATTCCGTTTATAAAAGATTCTATGTTAAAAATGTAACAAGATTAAAATTCCTACTTTTGAGTAATAATGGCCAGGGAAAAGTTAGGCAATTTTGAAAATTATGTTTGCAGTCACCCTGATATATTTTGTGTGCAGTTGCTTGCTACTAACGATTATATTTTAGTTGGAAATTATAATAATTGGTTGAAAATTGAACAAATCTGTTGACAAATTATCTCTTTTGGTTGAAAATTCAACTGTTTTGGTAAAAAAGCAACTTTTCCTTTAAAATTTATATTTTGGTGTTGAAAATTTAACTGGAATATTTCTTGGTTGAAAATTTCATCTTTTTGGATAAAATTGCTTGATGATTCAACTATTTTATTGAAAAATCGTATTTTTTGGTTGAATTCTACTTTTCTTTTATTTAGAATTAAAATCTTTTTTGGTTAACAATTGACCAGCTTGGTTGAAGGTTGTACTCACTTTGTTAAAAAATCACTTTTTGTTGAAAATTCATCTCTTTGGTTGAATGTTGAAATATTTGGTACTTTTCTAGAAATGAAATTTTTTTTATTAAAGTTTCATCTGTTTGGTTGAAAGTTTAACTATTTTGTTGAAAATTGTTTTCTTTTTGGTTTAAAATAATTTTTTCACCTGAAAGTGTAATTTATGCACTTTTCGTTGAAAATGTATCTTTTTTAGTTGAAAATTCTTTTTTAGTAGAAAACTAATCTTCGTTTGAAATATCTTCTGTTTTTGGTTAAAAATACAAATTTTTGGTTGTAAATTAAATTTTTGTTGAAAGTCCACCTGTTTTACGGAAAATTCATCTTTTGTTTTGAAAGTTCAAAGTTAAAAAAGAAATTCAACTATTTGATTGAAATGGTAACTACTTAATTGAAAATTCATTTTTTTCATTTATTTTTTGCTGAAAAATTAACTTTTCTCTTTTTTGGTATAGACAGTTAATCTTCTTGAATGAAAATTCGTCTTTTTGGTCATAAGATTCATCTCTTTTGGCAGAAAGGTCATATTTTTGTTTGTAATATCAAACATTACATTTTTCGATGAGAATTCATCTTTGTAGGTTAAAAACTCAGTCTTTTTTTTGAAAATTCAACTCTTTGTTTGAAAATTCAACTATTTTTTTGAACATTCTTTTCTTTTTGATGATATTATTATTAACTATTATTAAGGTAAACGTCCCAGTAATCGTGACCATAAGAGATTTCATCGACTTCAAATATTTAGAAAATTGTTTTTGTAGGATTATTTGAAAAATGATTGGTACTGATTGAAGCATTAAACATCCTAGAATATTAAAAAAATTGTTCTTACATTATATTTAATATTACTTTTTATTTATAAACAATTAAAAGTCGAAAAGCACCGATGTCCCAGTTATCGTGATTTCCAAATCTGTCATGTACTAGTAATCGTGAGTCGTTGTCCCAGTCTTCGTGAAAAAGGTTAAGCTTTCTTGAAATCAGTTTTTAGCAATTTGGAGGTGTATTTTAAGTGTATTTTTGTTTTTTTTACTATACTTTAATGAAATGAAAGATGTATTGTTAGTTTTATATTGATTGAGACCTCTGTGATGAAAGCCGTCGAAACAACCTCAAAATCGAATCTTCTGATAGTTCTAATAAGTCTGATGAACTCTATGAAAATTAATCATAATGAAAATGAATTTCCTTTTAAAATGTTTAATTTTTATTTCAGTTAAAAATATTATCGAATAAAATTAATATTTTATTCATAAGAAATAAAGTGATCACAAAAATAAGTCGAGATAAATATTTATTAGAATTTTTATCACGATAAGTAATATGTAACGACAATACTGAAATTCTTTTATAATACTGAATATTATAATTAAAAATCATTAACATTTGAAGTAACTAGATGTAGCACACGAAATTTGCTCAAATGCAGTGACCAAAAAAATGAGGTTATTTTCTGTTTACGTTGTCACAATATTAAAACTATCAATAATTATATATCTATTACACATTTTTCTTTATATAGTACAGTATAGATTAATGTTATCTAATGAAAAATTACTCAATAAATATTAACTTCACCGAAGAATGATAATAAACTCAAAAATTGATAATGAAATCTCTAAACTCATTCAAATATTTTACATCACCTTTTTTCAGTTTTAAGCACTAATTTATATTACGATTACTACTCACAGTGATAAGTCAGTTCTCTGATTTCATTTCATACCTTTTTGAAATTAATTAAATTATTATTTGTAACGAAATATGGAAATAAAATTTTGACAGAGTCCTAGTCTTCGTGACAGGTCACGATTACTCGAGCAACTATGCTTTTGAAATGTCCCTATAATCGTGACCGATATTTCTTGAACGAGAAGGTACTAAATTAAGATTTTACTTTATTTTATGAAACAAAAATTATTTTTTATTACATAAAAATTATTTTCGTCCCGATAAACTAATTTCTTGACATAGTAAAAGCTTAAGTAAAGAGACGCCTTTCCTAACCAAAATGTTAAGCTATTTTCCACGTTTCGTGATTCATCGCCACCGGCAATACAAATGAATTTTTTTTACCCATGTGCACTATTTGTATAGAAAAACTAATTTGGTTTCCACAACAAGCATTGTTCAACCTGGCTTAAAAATATTTTAGGATTGTATTTTTATGCGGAAAATACTTAATTCTGGCGTTTACACCTCAAAACTCACGATTACTGGGACCGTCCCGATTACTGAGACATCTACCTTATCTATGACATTTTTTTGTTCAGATTTTATCTTTTTGTTGAAAATTCAACTTTCCGGGTTGAGTTTGACGGTTTGACGGTTTGGTTAAAGTGCCACTATTATTGGCTGTAGTAATCTAACTAAAAATTCGACAATTTGGTTGGATATTTATCTTTGTAGATTGAAAAATCAACTATTTTGTTGAAAAATCGTCTATTCTGCTTTCAATTTTTTAACTATTTGGCTGTAAATGCAACTTTTTGGTAAAAAATTATTTTTATAATTAACTTTTTTGTTAAAATTGCAACGGTTTTCGGTCGAAATTCAATCTTTTGTTTGAAAATTCTATCGTTTTGCTGAAGGTTCATCTTGGTAGGTTGAAAATTCAACAATTTGGTTGGAAATTCAAATGTTTTGTTGAAAATTTAAGTATTTTGTTAAAAAGTTATCTTTTTTTGGTCGAATATTGAACTGTTTTAGTGAACATTCGTCTATTTGGACAGAAAATTCGTCCTTTTAGATGGAACATTCATCTTTTTTGTTGAAAATTCAACTGTCTTTTTAAAAATTCAATTATTTGGTTAAAAATGCAACGGATTGTGGTTGAAGTGTAATCTTTTTGATTTGAAAATTCGACCATTTGGTTGAAAATGCAATTACTTTTTTGAAGGTTCAATTACTTTGTTGAAAATTGAACTATTTTGATGAAAATGCAACTGTTTTTGGTTGATGTTTAATCATTTTCGTTTAAAAATTCGACTATTTTGTTGAAAATTCATTTTTATAGCTAGAAAATTCAACTATTTGGTTATAAATTCAACTATTTTGTTGAAAATTAAATAATTTTTTTCGAAAAATCAAGTATTTTGTTAAAGATGATTTTTTTTTTGTAAATTCAACTGTTTTGTGGAACATTTGTCTATTTGGACAGAAAATTCGTCCTTTTAGATTGAACATTCATCTTTTTTGTTGAAAATTCAACTGTATTTTTAAAAATGCAATTATTTGGTTAAAAATGCAACGGATTTTGGTTGAAGTTTAATCTTTTTTGTTTGAAAATTCGACCATTTGGTTGAAAATGCAATTAGTTTGTTGAAGGTTCAATTACTTTGTTGAAATTTAAACTATTTTGATGAAAATGCAACTTTTTTTGGTTGAAGTTTAATCATTTTCGTTTGAAAATTCGACTATTTTGTTGAAAATTCATTTTTGTAGCTAGAAAATTCAACTATTTGCTTATAAATTCAACTATTTTGTTGAAAATTAAATTTTTTTCGAAGAATCAAGTATTTTGTTAAAGATAATTTTTTGTTGTTGAAAATTCAACTGTTCTGTTGAACATTTGTCTATTTGGACAGAAAATTCGTGCTTTTAGATTGACAATTCATCTTTTTTTGTTGAAAATTCAACTGTCTTCTAAAAACTTTAATTATTTTGTTGATAATACAACTGGTTTGTGGTTTAAGCTTCATCGTTTTGTTTCAAATTCGACTATTTGGCTGAAAGTTCATCTGTGTAGGTTGAAAATGCAACAATTTCGTAAAAAATCAACTATTTTGTTGAAAATTTAATCTTTTTGTTAAAAAATTATCTTTTTTGGTCTAAAATTAAACTGTTCTGTTGAAAATGTTGTCCTTTTGGATTGAAAAATCATCTTTTGGTTCAAGTTAATAAATAATTTTTTTAGTTTTAATCTAAAATGGTTTTATTCCGTTTTTTCCGTTGATCTTTGAATAGACAAAGTTAGGGAACTTTGAAAATGACGTTTTTCGGCCACCCTGAAAATAAAATTATTTATCGATTTCAAATCTTACAGGAAATTAAAGAAGAGAGCTTATTTTTAATAATTGTTTTCTATTCTTCAGATGCTGAACAGTCAGAAGAAACTCTTAAAGCACCTCGAAGAAGTGGAACAGAAAGCGGGAGAGATTATAACTGATAGACAAGAAATCGTGGCTTTGGATATGAGAAGAAATGATGACAGAGTTGGGATGAGAGCTCTTCAAAAACAGAAACACGACAAAGCTTGGTTGACGGTTGGACCATTATTAATAAAAATGAATGCAAAAGATGCAGAAGAATTACTCGTAAAAGGTTTGTTCTTTTGTCTCATATTAGAAAATCAAAAAGAAAAATGCTTATTAACTCGATGATGGTGTGCTTTATATTTCTCTTCCAGTTTCTCAAAATAAAATATATTTTATATATAATGTTACAGACCAGCAACAGTGTGATATAGAAATTAATAAACTAAGAAGCAATCTGAAAGTAAAAGTCAACGAACTGCGTGACTTGGAAATGAGTCCTCCTGTTCCTGGACTTATGTTACAACCAATGTCTCGCACAGAAATGGCAGGAATAAACCAAGTTCTTGGCAAAGGACTTTAAATCATCTATTTATATTTTAAATAGCTTCTAAGTATGTATAAATAATAGTTTATGTATTAAAAATAGCAGTAAATGCACGCGCGTGAAGCGCGCGTTCACGCGTTCCTGGATTTGTATTTCCTAACATTAATAAACAAAGTTTTAAGTAATAAGAGTTTAAATTTTTCAAAGTTTAGAGTTTTAAAATTGAAAGCTTATGAATTGAAATAGTTTTCCACTCGAATCCATTAAAATTTCACAATTTGAAATTGAAAACTAAATTTAATATTTTAAAATCAAAGCTTCTGCAACTCTAGAATTTTACATTGTTATTACACTTAAAAAATTATAATTCAACATGAAAATTGATAAGAAACATTTTTCTGAAATGAAAATTAAATTGACCGTCATTTTCACCCATCAGAATGGGAAAATTTTCAATTATGTATAAAATTAATTAATTAAATTTATGTATAAATTAAATTATGTATAAGAATTAAATAGAAGAAGAATTAATTAAATAAAAATGGGAATTTAATCAAAAATTTCAATTTCAATTGCAAAAATAAAACTTATGAAAGGGAAAAACTGAGAATTCAGAACTCTAAAATCGTAAGCATTTAAAAACAAAAGGAATTATTTAATTACTGTGAATTGTTAAATTATTAAATTCCTATCAATTTGAGCCCGTTCTATTTTGATCTATTCTGATTTTAAACAACACCATTTTTAACTTTTTAATTTCAAATAGATTAATTTTTAACACTTCATTTAGAATTTGTCTTCATTCGTGAAGTCTTCCAATAAAATATTTTCTTATTTTAAATGATTCATTTTTTAAAAATCTTGAACTAAAAAACGGACAGTTCTAAGATATTACGTTAAAAATGTAAAAAAAAATAAATCCAAAACAAGGTCGCTCTATGATTACAATTTTTGAAATTGCACAATTTTAAGCATTTCAATTCGAAATTGTACTAAAATATTCTCATTATTAAGGCTTGAATTTGGCAAATCAGTTTCTTAATTTTTCATTTTTTGGAATTTATTCTAGAGGAATTTAATTCAAAATTGATTGACTACAAATCCTTTAGACTAAAATTTTTAAATAGAACACAATCATCTTTCTATGTTTGATTGGAAATTAATCCTTTTTTAATTGAAAATTCAAGAGTTAAATTTCTCATAGAAAATTAATCTTTTTTCGTTGAAAATTCGTTTTTTTTTTTTAAATTAATTTTTTTACTGAATATTAAAGCTATTTCATTTTTTATTGAAAATTCAACTATTTGGTTCAAAATTCACGTATTTCATTGAAAATTCGTCTTTTTTATAGAAAATTGATTTTGTTTGAAAATTCAGCTGCTTTTTGGAAAATTTGTCTTTTTGGGTTAAACCTTCTATTGTTTGGATGAAAAATATCACTATTTGATTGAAAATGAACTTTCTTTGATTAATCTTTCTTGGTTGTAAATTCGTATGTTTTTCTTGAATTCGACTGTTTTTGATTTAAAATTAAAATCTCTTTTTTTTTAATACCTGCTATTACATTTTTTGTCGAGAAATCATCTTTTTTGGTTGAATTCAACTGTTTCTAATTAAAAATTAAACTTTTCTTTGGGTAAAATATAAAATATCAATTTGTTTGTTGAGAATTTATCTTTTTTGGTTGAAATTAACTGTTTTTTATTTTCAATTAAAAGCTTTTTGTTTGAAATTTTATTTGTTAAAAAATTCCACTAATTGGTTAAACATTCAAGAAAAATAATTGAAAAAATAAATTTTTGTTGTCTACAGTTCGTTTTTTGTTTTTTTTTCTTAAATTTAATTTTTTTAACTGAAAATATTCCATTTTTGGTTAAAAATATATCTTCTTAATTTAAAAATTCTACTATTTGCTAGAAAATGTATCTTTTTCAGTTAAAAATTCAATTATTTGATTGAAAATACATCTTTTCATGTAACAAATTTAACATTTTGTTGAAAATTTAACTATTTTTATGAAAATACAATGTATTTAGACTTAGAATCTTAATAGTTCCTAATGAAATTCAGTATGGTACCTATACATTAATGTTATTTAAAAGAATTTATTCCACTATTATTCCCCTGTTTTCCTGAAAAATTACCTGATTTTCCCTGTTTTTAGAGTACTTTGTGTATACAATGTTTTGAGAATATTTTCAGAATAAAATAATTACTATTCATTTCTGTGTAGGATATATTCTGCGTAGGAAAAACATAATGCTATTCATTAATACTGTTTTAGATATATTCTGTCTAGAAAATATGATGTGCAGGAGATACATAATCAGTATACTTTGTTTACAATATATTCCGTGCAGAGTATGTTTGTGTAGAATTGATTGCTACTCGAAGACGTACAAACAATAAATTTCCAACGTAAAAAATAGTTTATTGCAACATGTACAAACTTATAAAAAGGAAAGTTGTTCTACTTCTGTACACATCATATAAATAATAGCATCAAAGTCTTGACAATAGTTATTACAATTGAGTCGTAATAAATATACACGTATGTACAATGTATATTATTTGTTGTGTTCAATTATTAAACATTAGAATTGGCAATGTATTAATTAATGAAAAAAGGCAGTAAATAATTTAATTTTGATTCCTAACTCGACAAGTTTTACATTTTGAATGGACTGTCTGCTAAAATAATATCACTTTAGTTCCGTTGCAATTCGGCTGCTCTTTCTGTGAACCACTGAGGTAAAAATGCGTACTGCGCTCCGAGACCTGAAGCGACTTCGCTATTCAGAATATTCATATCGATTTTTCCTCCAGGCCTCCAGGTAAATTTATAAATGCATTTGTTGTAATCCTCAGTAACGACAGTCTTTATGTGACTCAAGAAAGCGTCACAAAAGTTCATACAGGGGGAAGGTTCCCAATAATTCTGAAATAAAAAGAACATTTTAGTGATCCTCTTTTTGAAAAAATGTCCATAATTTTTATTCTTATTTACCTTGGCCATTTTTATCAGATCCGCAACCCTGTATCTTTTCAAATCAATAACTTTTCCGTTATTGGTTCGAAAACCACACAAGATATTCTCAATACCAACTAAGAAAGACTGACACCACCATCTCAAAAGCTTTTTTCTAAAGAAAACATCTTGCCGCCCAGTTTCAATAATTCGGTTAGTTTTAAGTTCTATGAATTTCACATTTTTCCACGGAACGGGTTCTGTCACCGGCTCTGTTGTCTCAATTCCATCCATTTCTGCTCCATAAAGCATCGAATTGTCCCCAAACTCGCAAGAGAAGATGCAGCAGAATTCTTCTGATTCGTTAACTGGCTCTGAGACATCCGGCTTTTTGTCAGGAGAATCTGAAAAAGTATTTTAGAATTTAGAATATTAAAAAATGTAGAACTTAGGCGTATTCCATAAACTAAATTACCAATTTTTAAATATTTTTGACCCCTCATTCTCTCTCGCCACCCCAAAAAAAGTAACCAAGCCGTTGGCTATATACAGCCTTCACATTTACTGTGTTTTTGGCGTTTCTAATGAGTTGTTCTGTAGTGAGTAGAATTTTCGACCACAAAGAAGACTTTGCAAAAAGAGTTGAATGTTCAACAAAATAATTTAATTTTTAACAAAATAGTTGAATTTTTAACCATGTATAGTTCAGTTCTCAAACAAAAAAGATGAATTCTCAACGAAAGATTTAATATTTCTTATTTCATGTATGAATATATGAATTTTCAATCCGAATTTTCGACAAAACAGTTAAATTTCCGACTAAATAAGATGACTCAAGAAAATAGTTTAATTTTATACCTACAAAGGTCAATTTTAACCAATAATGTAATTTTTAATCAAGAGAGATGAATTTTCAACCAAATAGTTGAGTTTTCAACTAAAAAATATACGCTACAAAATAATAATATTTTCAACAGAAACAAACGAATTTTCAACTGGTGGAATTTAACTAAAAAGCACCCATTTAAATAAATGTTTAAATCCTTAACCAAAATGATGATTTAAAAAAAGAAGATTAATTTTCTTCTCAAGAAGACGAATTTTCTACAATATGAATTTTCAACAAAAAAGATATTTGTTCTACCAAGTAGTTAATTTTGCAAATGAATAGTTTCATTTTTAACCAAGTAGTAGAATTTCCTACCAAAATAGTTGAATTTTTAACCAAATAGTTGAATTTGGAAAAAGATAATAATTTTACAACAGAAAATGAAAAAATTACATATTCAGTTTGAAAAATTTTCAATAAAAAAATGAATTTTCTTTCAATTAAATTGAACCAAAAAAGACGAGTTTTTAACAAAATAGTTGTATCCACGGCCAAAAAGATGAATGTTTAAATATGAAGATCAATTTTCTACCCAAAAAAGACGAATTTTCAACAAAACAGTTGAATTTTTAAACCGATACTATGAATTTTTAACAAAAAAGTTATATTGTTTCAAAGCAACAAGACGGATTTTCTACAAAACAATTTATTTTCAGCCTGAAAATAAGAATTTTTTACAAAAGAGGAATTTTTCACAAAACAGTTCTATTTGCAAACCGAAAAGATGAAGTCTCAACGAAACCTGTAATACTTGATATTTTAACGAAAAATATTTTAATTTGAAATAAAAAACAGTTGAATTCAACCAAAGAAGTCGAATTTTCAACAAAATAGTGGAATCCTCAACAAAATACATGAATTTTAAATCAAATAGTTGAATTTCTAAATAGAAAAGATCAATTTTCAATTGAAAATATGAATTTTTAACCAATAATGGAAATGAAATTTTTCACTCTAAAGATAACTTTTCAACTAAAATGATGAACCTTCAGAAAAAAATTGTTTTGAATAAAGTAGTTCAACTTTCAAACAGCTAGTTGAATTTTCAAACAAAGAAAATGAATTATCAACGAAAAGTGCAATTAATGATATTTTAACGAAAAGAGATTTTAATTGTAAGTCCAAAACAGTTGAACGCAATAAAAAATACGAGTATTCAATAAAATAGTTCATGCTTGAACCAAAGAGATGAATTTTTAACTAAGAAGATTAATTTTCTACTAAAAAAAAACACGAATTTTCAACAGAATACATGAATTTTTAACTAAAAAAGATCAATTTTAACCATACAGTTGAATTTTTAACTAGAGAATATTATTTTTCAACTACAAGTATAATAAATGAATTTTCAATTGAAAAAAAGTTATTTTACAACCAAAAATGAAATGAATTACAAAAAAATAGTTAAATTTTCCACGAAAGAGATGAATCTTCAACCAAAAAGATACATTTTTAACAAAGTAGTACAACTTTCAACCAAGTTGTTGATTTTTTTTACCAAAAATTGATGTTTTCAACAGAATAATTACATTTCCAACAGAATAATTAAATTATGAATCAAGTAGTAGAATTCTTAACCAATACAAAAATTTAAACGGAAAATCGAGAAAAGAGGGAAGTTTCTTAAAAACAGGAGAAAAAATCCGATATTCTTTAAAAAAGGGCTTTTGGCGTCCCCCCCCCCCCCCCTCAAATTGGGTAACGTAGTTTATGGACGATCCATTAGGGAAATGATACAAAAAGTATGCAGATCAATTATAAAATTCTATACCTGATAGAACATACTGCTCAAATTTGAAACCCCAGGAGGACATCATTAAATCTCTGGATGTTGCATTTTCCTTCCTCTGCTTCACTTCTTCTGTATCGAATCCGCAGAGGTAAATAGTACCTTTAAATTTAACTGCACATACTATCCATCCATCGCTTTCTTCGAATGGTGTTCGCCATAAAGCACTCAATAATCCTCGATAACAAACAAATTCTGGTTTCAGCCTGTGAAATTGTTGATATACATATTTTTTTGAACAATCAGGATGGCCCCAAAACTTAATTTTCAAAATTCCCTCATTTTTCCCTGACTCATTTTTCATTTTCCCTGACTATTTACAGTATTTGAAGACCAAATTCTAATATTGTAACATTTTTATTATAGAATCTTTCATAAATAAAATAAAATGAATAACAAAGGGTCTAGCCGGATAAGATAGTCAAATCTGCCTTGTAGGGAACCTCTATAACTAAATACATCCACATATTCGGCATGTATAGAAACCCCTTTTCCTAGATTTTCAGACCCCTAGATCCCCATGGGGCAACATGGGACACCATAGAGTGCTGGCGAGTTTTTTTTCAATATCTCGGTCAATTTTTGAGCTAGGAAAAATAAAAAAAAAGCAAATTGTAGGGTTTTTCAAGCCCTATAAACCTGTGAAGCCGAACAATTTTTTGGCGCGAAATTCAAATTTTTACAGCCGTTTGAAAACTTCAAAAATTTTTATATCAGAAACAAAGACCGACTCCTCGCTAAAAGAAAATTATGTTATGTATTTTTGGCTCAAAAATTCCTGTGATTTTTTTCAGATTTTTAAAAGTGGTGGAACGACCTCAAAAAAAATAAAAACCACTCAAAACCGCGTTTTTTGCCTCTAGCTCTTTCTACATAATTCCTACGATGAAACCAATCACACCATCGTATTCTACGTAAAAAAATACAACGAAAACGTGTATTAATTTTTTGAAAATAATTTTTGGCAGCCCTTCAAAAATTCAGCAAATAAAAACGATGAGCCCGGCTCACATGCAGTGCAGACATTCCAGATTTTTACGTCTTCCAATTGCAAGGGAAACCCAACGTAGAATACAATGGCACAATCAGTTTCATCATAAAAATTATCCAGAAAGCGTCAGAAGCGAAAAACTACAGAAAAGTTCGGTTTTTGGACACTTAACGCTTTATAGAAAAATATTACGATGAATCCGATTGCGCCATCGAATTCTACTAGAAAAAATATATCAGGAATTATGTATTTCTTTTGCTGAATTAATTTTAATAGACCTTCGCAAATTGAGCAAGTAAGATCATTCGACCCGACTCACAGTGACAATAAATACAACGATAAGCCTCCCGCTCAGTCACCTGGCCCTCAGGGGTGTATGGCTATTTGGGAGGGCTCTGTAACACAGTTCATACATTTAGATTTCGGCTCTAGTTCCTTCTAAACAGATCCTACGATGAAACCAACCACGCCATCGTATTTACACGTACAAAAATACATCAAAACGTGTATTATTTTTTTGGAAATAAATTTTGGTAGACCTTAATGATTGGTGATTTTTAGCGTCATTTTTGCAATAAGGAAATCTAAATGTATGAACTGTGTTACAGAGCCCTCCCAGATAGCCATACACCCCTGAGGGCCAGGTGACTGAGCGGGAGGCTTATCGTTTTATTTATTGTCACTGTGAGTCGGGTCGAATGATCTTACTTGCTCAATTTGCGAAGGTCTATTAAAATTAATTCAGCAAAAGAAATACATAATTCCTGATATATTTTTTCTAGTAGAATTCGATGGCGCAATCGGATTCATCGTAATATTTTTCTATAAAGCGTTAAGTGTCCAAAAACCGAACTTTTCTGTAGTTTTTCGCTTCTGATGCTTTCTGGATAATTTTTATGATGAAACTGATTCTAGTATTCTACGTTGGGTTTCCCTTGCAATTGGAAGATGTAAAAATCTGCATGTGAGCCGGGCTCATCGTTTTTATTTGCTGAATTTTTGAAGGGCTGCCAAAAATTATTTTCAAAAAATTAATACACGTTTTCGTTGTATTTTTTTACGTAGAATACGATGGTGTGATTGGTTTCATCGTAGGAATTATATAGAAAGAGCTAGAGGCAAAAAACGCGGTTTTTAGTGGTTTTTATTTTTTTTTGAGGTCGTTCCACCACTTTTAAAAATCTGAAAAAAATCACAGGAATTTTTGAGCCAAAAATACATAACATAATTTTCTTTTAGCGAGGAGTCGGTCTTTGTTTCCGATATAAAAATTTTTGAAGTTTTCAAACGGCTGTAAAAATTTGAATTTCGCGCCAAAAAATTGTTCGGCTTCACAGGTTTATAGGGCTTGAAAAACCCTACAATTTGCTTTTTTTTATTTTTCCTAGCTCAAAAATTGACCGAGATATTGCAAAAAAACTCGCCAGCACTCTATGGTGTCCCATGTTGCCCCATGGGGATCTAGGGGTCTGAAAATCTAGGAAAAGGGGTTTCTATACATGCCGAATATGAGGATGTATTTAGTTATAGAGGTTCCCTACAAGGCAGATTTGACTATCTTATCCGGCTAGACCCTTTTTATTTTACATTTCCAGGACTGCCACAGCCTAATTTACTTATAAAAGTGAAAAGGTGTCCTGTATTAACCGAACGTGACCAAAAGTGACTTATTTCTAACTCAATAACTGACTAATGTGCCTTAATAATTATTATGATTAGTGTTCTCTTGAATTTAAAAGAATTCGTTGAAATTGATAAGAAGTTCTTGTCAATTTTAACAAATTCAGAATAAATTCATAAGGCTTTTAAATAATTCAAGTTAAATTTTAAAAAATTGGATAAAATTTAAAAAATTCTATTAATTTCAGTAAAATTGGATTCATTTTAGAAGAACTTAAGGAAATGATAAGAATTCGATGGTATTCATAAAAATTCAAGGTGAATTAAAATATTGAATGAATTGAAAACAATTTTAAAATATTAAAAAATTGAATGAATTCGGTAAGTTTGAAATGAGGTTAGAAAAATTCAAGGGAATTCAAATGAATTTGATTGAATGTTTAAGAATTCCAGGTGAGTTTAAAAGGCTTCAGGATGAATTAATCAAAAACTTCAAAAATTCATTGAATTAAGTAAAACTGACTGAATTTAGAAGAATGAAAGTAAATAAAAAATCTAAAAAATAAAAAAATTTGAAACCCTATCAAATCCCTCAATTCTTGCGAATGAATTATTGGAAATCCATTAATACATTATAAAATTCCGTGAAATTATTTGAATTATTATGATATTTCCTGAAATTCTGCAAATTGGATTAAAAAACCTTGAGAGCTTTTAAAATCCCTTAAAATGATTGAAATCCTCGGCAATCTGATGAAATCCTTTGGAATCTTTAAAAATATTCTAAAACCTTATAGGGCCTATAAACTCGTTCCATATCATCCAAAATTATACGAAATTTTAAAACCACATGAAATTTTTTTCATCCCTTAAAACCATTCAAATCCCAGGGAATTTCTTTAAAAGTTATACAGCACTTGAAAATACCTTGGAATCTTTTGAAATACCCTAAAATATTTATAAATCCTTTGAAGTCTTTCGAAAACTTTTAAAATCCCTTCAAATTCTAAAAGCTCTTTAAAATTATTTGGAAAACCTTCAAATTATTGAAATCTATTCAAAATCTCTTAAAATCTTTTAAAATACCCAAAAATATTTCAAACCCTTTGAAATCGTTTGAATTTTTTTTTAGATATAATTTTTTAGATATCATGAAATCTTTAAAATAGTTTAAAATCCCTTCAAATTATTGAAAACTGATGAAAATTTCCTGATATATTTTAAATACCCAAAAATATTTCCAAAAAAATGCATAAATAGGTATAGACCTGAATTCAATAGTGGTTAATCCATGCGTTAATTTACTGAAAGAAAAGTGACATTTTCCTTTTAAAAAGTGACTATAGTGGCCTTATCTTTAAAAAGTAACTAAAAGTGACTGGGCGGGAGTTCCGATTACTCTTTACAATTACTTGAAGTGCTTCTTAGAAAACTCCATGATATTTGCATTTATTTCAAAATCCCGGACTTCCCCTGACCTTCGGCCAACCTGCACAACGTATATGCAGAAATAAGAATATCTATTTAATAACTTGGTTTGTACGGGAAGAAATGAGCTTTATAAAATTCAGGAAAACGCTGCTTCTACACAAATATATTGTACATAGAATATATTGCATACAAGGTATACTGATTATATTTCTCCTACCCAAAGAAAATGTTAACACATAATATATTCTACACATAATTGAATATTAATTATTTTATTCTCAAAACATTGTACACGAAACTATTATGTCCAATATTTTTCCTACACAAAATATTAAAAACCGTAGATGAAATATTTTCTAAGCAAAGCAGATCCTACATACAATTAAATAATTATTCTTTTTATTTAAATATTGTGCCTGCTCTATGGAAAAAATGTTTCCTACACAATACATATTTTATACAAATTATTCACCACTGGCAACATAAAACCAGACTTCACACTCTTTCTCCTCTTTTCCCCTTTTTGATATAATTCCTTTTTTTCCCTGTTTTCAAAAAAAAAAAATCCACTTTTTCTCGTTTTTTCCGCTCAAATGCGACCTGAACGAATAGAACCCAATAAGTAAATCTTAACTATTTTTCCTTTAAAGTTCATTCTTTTAAATTCTGCTATTATATTTTTGATTCAGAATTAATCTCTTTTGATTAAAAATTTAATTATTTTGTTGAAAATTGAACTATTTTGTTAAAAAGTTATTTTTTTGATCGAAAATTCAACTATTAGTTGACAGTTGCACTACTTTGATCAAAACAAATCTTACTGGTTAAAAAGTTAACTACTTTAGCGAAAATTCGTCCTTTTTTGTTGAAAATTACTTTTCTTAACTGAAAATTTAACTTTTCTATTTTTGGCTAAAAATCGATCATTTTTAGTTAAAAATTCAAGGATGACATTTTTCATTGAGAATTCAACTTTTCATTGTTGAAAATTCAACTAATTTTTTTGAAAGTTGTAGTAATTTTGTTAAAAATTCATTTTATTGGTGGAAATTTCAACTATTTTGTTGGAATTTCGTTTTTCATTTTTAGGTTGAAATTTAATTTTTCTAACTGAAATTGTAACTATTCCAATTTCTGGTTGAAAATTCAAGTATTGAATTTTCCATTAAGAATTAATCTTATTGATTTTGCAGAGAATTCGCCTCTGGCTGGAAAATTCAACAATTTAGTTGACTTTTTTTTCTTGAATGAAAAACCTTTCTTTATTGTTTTTTTACTATCAATTAATACATTTTTTTGTTGAGAAATCGTCTTTTTTGATGTACTCGACTGTTTTTCATTTTAAATTAAATTCTTTTTTGTTGTAATATAAAACATTACATTTTTTGTTGAAAATTGATATTTTTTGGTTGAATTCAACTGTTTTTTATTTTAAACTAAAATGTACTTGTTCGCTTACAATTTTATTTGTTTAAAAATTCAACTAATTCGTTAAAAATAGGACGACCGAAAAATCTCAAAATAAAAATTCCTGACACTGTGAACTTCCTGAATTGGAAAATTCTCGAATAATAAAATTAACGAAATTATAAAATTGCAGGAATATAAAACTCCTGAATTGAAAAATTCCTGAATAAATCAAATTCCCGAACAGTTAGTATATTACCAAATTAGAAAATTCTCGAAAGACAATTGCCGAATTCTAAAATGTCCGAACTAGAAAATTCCCAAATTTAAACAATTAAAAAATTGTTTTTCAAAAAATATTATTTATTGAAAATACAATAATAAAATCTTTGAACAAAGAAGACATTTTTCTAATGTCTGAAGATTTTTAAAATTATTGTTTGAATTTCAAATAACAATAATTGTATAAAAATTGTATAACAAAATAAATTTATAAACACGCGCGCTTCGAACAAGAAATTTCTCCTTAAAGTTTCTCCGAACCTGTACTAACATTTTTCAAACAAACTTCGCAGGATTCGATTCAGCACTGATTTATCTCAGTTTCTTTTTCATTTTTTTTTTAAATTAACAATTTGATTTTCGAGAACATTTTTGGTCATTTTTTTAAATGCTATACATTTTTTCATTCAGAAAAATACTTTTTTCAACTATTGTTATTTTAAAATCAAACAATAAGTTTAAAAAATTTTAAGCATTCAAACATTTTATCTTTGGTAAAAATATTTTATTTTTATTAAATAAATAATAATTAACGAAAATAAATTGATTTAATTGTATAAATTCGGGAATCTTCCAGTTCGGATATTTTATAATTCGGCAATTTTCTGACGGGAATTTTATTCTTCGGGAATTTTCAAATTCGTTAATATTATAAACTGTCGGGAATTTTCCAATTCGGGATTTTTTTATTTACACAATTTCATCATTGCGAGATATTTATTATTTAGGAATTTTCCAATTCGGGAATTTTATATTTTTTTAAGTTAAAATTTCAACTATTTTGTTAAAAAATTCATTATTTTGTGGAAAATTCAACTATTTTGTTGAAAATGCAATATGTTTCGTCTTGGGGTCTTAACCGCTTCATATTGAATTCAGCATGGTACCTATACATTAATTTTATTTAAATTAATCCCTTATTTTCCTGAAAAAATCACCTAATTTCCCCTGTTCTGAGAGCACTTTGTGTAGGAAGTAATTTATTTACTGTTTTTAATATTCTGTGTACAATATTTTGCGAATATTTTCAGAATAAAACCATTACTATTTATTTCTGTTCAAGATATATTCTGTGTAGTAAATATTACGTCAGGATACTTTGTGTACAATATATATTTTTTGTAAGAATGGGTGGTAATCATAAAATTCCATGTTTCTTCACTAAATCGCCACTGTATTTTTAAACATGAATTTTTTCTCAAAAACGACTATATGGATTCCGTTACTTTTTTACTTTTCAAAAAACTATAAAATCATAAAAATTAATTGGATAAACATAACGATTATTCTAAAGAAACAATTATATGAATACTGGTGTAAATAATTGCCTGTACTAACCATCGTCCGTATCCAGGTGGGGCTTCAATTTGACTAGAATTGTAAATAATCCACTGTAGAAGATGATTTATTTTTTCCCCAGAAGCTGATTCCGGTTTACGTATTACTTTATCCATCCCATGATTGAGGTTAAGTTCAACGCCTTCACCGCGACTGTTTCGCGGGGCATTAACATATTTCAATTGTGACAAATCCGGTAAATATTCACGTTGTCCATTTATACTGAAATAACCAACAACTTCTGGTTTTGTGATACGAGGAAAAGTTTCAGTCCAATGCTGCTCTACTTCGAACGACATCGCGACTCGAATTTTTTGACATTTGTTGTTATTCAGATTTGCATTCGATTCTCCATCTGTGCACACGTGGTCATGTCACATCGCAAAAATAAATCATTATCAATATAAAACTAATATAAATCTGCAGTGTCTAAAGCGGACCCGCTTTCACTATGGAATTAAGATTATCTTGTCTAGAAAAATTGAGGAAAGTGATCAGAGGAATAACATTGTTGGGATGATAATGAATTTTTGAATCAAGGATCTTCACCGTACAAAGAAAAAAAAACTAATGCAAGAGCCGTGGGCACGTCGTCTTTTGTACGCTACTGAGTTGCGCATGCGGCTGGGCTTGGTTTATTTATTCAAATTTTGAAAAAAGAACCCAAATAAAAAACGTGGATAAAAAAAGAAGGCAACCTCAATTTTATACTGAATAATTTTATATGTAAATTTTTCAAATGGATCTATTATTACCAGATTCATATACTTAATATCTCGCTTTGAATTATTTAATTAACTAGAAAACTAACATGCGTGCTATGCCAAAACTACGCGCGCGATTATTATTTTTTTGTCCCGCGCAATTTTTAAAATAAAAAGATAAAATTAATATTAATATAAAATTATTGTATTAGATATTCTCAATATATAATAATAAAAATACATTAAGATAAATAAATGATAAAATATATAAAATATAAGAATGACAAGGACAATATTTTTAATAATTGATGGAAATTTATATTTGAAAGTATGAGTCTTAAAAAAATGAATTTTTAACATAGTACTTCAACTTTTAACCAAATAGGTGAATTTTTAGCGAAAAAGTTGAATTATCATCGAAAAATGTAATAATTGATACTTTATCCGAAAATAGTTACTAATTTTAAATAAAAAACAGTTTCATTTAACCAAAAAAGTCAAATTTTTGACAAAATACATGAATTAAAAAACATTATGCAAATTTTTTCCAGGAGCATTTTCTACAAAAAAAAATCAATTTTCAACCAAAAATGGCATAGTTAAATTTTCGCAGCTAAAAAAAAATTGCCAACAAAATAGGTCAATGGGGATAGCATTTTCGATGGATAAAACCATAACCGTTCGTCAAGCAATGCTTGTTAACGAACACGTTCTTTCTTTTTGGATCCAACAAAGTGTGCAAAAGCTCGATTTGATAAGTTCATTTTTTCGAGAGTTTAAAAAAATAAAATATTTGAATTTTCAACGAAATTTAATATTTATTTTCAACCCGAAAATATGCATTTTCTACCAAAACAAATTAATTCTATACCCAGAACAACGACATTTTAAGAAAACTGTTTTATTTAACCAAAAAAGACGAATTGAAAAAAATTGTAGAATTTTCAACTAAGAAAGAATTTTCAGTAAATAAATCCAACAAACAAAAAAATTGGAAGCAAATTGTTGAATTTTCAAGCCAAACAGACGAGTTTTCTACAATACAGTGTAATTTTCAATTAGAAAATTAGTCATTTTTAATAAGAAAGTTTAATTTTCAACCAAATTTTCTATTTATTTTCATCAAGAAACTATGAATTTTCTACAAAAAAAGTTGAATTTTCAACCCATAAAGATATTTCAAGAAAACAGTTGAATTTTCAACGAAAAATGTTATGGATTAAATTTCATCCAAAAAACATTTTAATTTTCAATTAAAAACAATGTAATTCAACACAAAAAATACGAATTTATAACAAAATAGTTGAATCCTCCACCACAATAGATTATTTTTTAACCAAAGAGTTGTACTTTCAACTAAAAAAGAAGAAATTTCTACCAAAAGGGATACATTTTCAAACCAAAAAGACAGCGAAGGAGAATATTTTTGGTAATTGATGAAAAATAATATCTTAACTTCAGAATTAATATATAATATTTATCTATAATAAATTGTTAAATGGTTAAAAAAGTGTGAAACTTTGAAATACGACTTTTTTTAAACAGGATAATAATCATTGAAAAAATATATCTGAAATAATACGCTGAGCGTACATTTCTTGAGTTCAATAGTTTTTCCAAAATTTTTACAATTCTTATTCTTATTCTTATAATTTTTAACGATTCCAGAAAAATCATTATAAAAAATCGTTTTAAAAAACTCAGTATAGAAATAATGTTGAAATATTCAAAGAAGTGATGAAAGCAAATAGAGAAATTACAAACGAATTATTCCAAATAGTTTTATGAATGTAAAAGAATGTTGCCATATTTCCAAAGATTTGAAGCTCGATTTAAAGGATTTTTACAGAAAATTGAAAAATAAATGCAATTAAAAAAAATTTCAAGGGATTTTTAGCACTTCCAAAGATATCAAGGGATTTTAAGGAATTTCACAAAATTTGAAGGATTTTATTAAATGTTTAAGGATTTCATCGATTTCTAGGGATTTAAACTTTTTTTTTACAGAACTCTAATGAATAAGTTGTTTGTGAATTATGTTCCAGAGATTTCGAATGGTTTTTACTTATTTAAGTGAATTTTTATCACTTTCAAAGGAAATATTTCCAGGAATTTCGAAGGATTTAAAAAATTTGTGGAGGATGTTTGAAGATTTCAAGGGATTCTTGAAGAGATTGTGGAAAAAAATTGAACTACATTAAATTGCAAGGGATTTTTAAAGAATTTCAAGAGATTAAAAATATTTCAAAGAATTTTTTAGGATTTTCAAAGATTGCGTGGGATTTCTAAAGAAGTTTGAAAAATAAATTGAATTAAGTTAAATTTCCAGGAATTCTTAGCGATTCCAAAGATTTCACAGGGTTTGAAGGTATTTCCAGGACTTTCACAAGATTTAAAGTTGTCAGGAGGAGTTAACGAACAAAATACTAATTTTATATTTCATAGAGTGGAGTAAAGACATTTTTTTGACAAAAACAATTTTATTTAATGTTTGCAAAAAATTTGGTGAAAAAAATGTTTGAAACAAAAATTCTGTGCGAACAAATTTTTGAAAAAATATTTTGTGAAAAAAAATTTTTGAACAACAATTTTGTTGAAAAACATGTTGTGAAAATCATTTTTGAAAACAAATTTTGTGAAAAAGACATTGTTGAAAACAAAAATTTGTTGGAAAAAGAAGTATTACAAAAAAATGTTGGCGCTTATGCTCTTTTGCCCGGGGGGGGGGGGGGGGGGGGGCTACGAAACCCTAAAAACAAAATTTTAATCATTAAAAGATTTGTTCAAGTTATATACTACACAGTAAAAGCTAGGCATTCATTTTTATCTGGGATCCTTTCTTGGGCGTTCTAATAAATGATCTCACAAATAGTCTATTTTAGAACCAGTTTCTGTCTTGTTTAGTTTGCTAACTTCAGATTGATAAATGATCCGAGATAGCGAACTAAAGTTTTTCAGAGGGTGCATTGTTTCAATTATTCCAAACTTCAATCTTACAAAAAACAAAAAATAGATGAAATTGAAAATTCGTAAAAATTAGTGTTAAACCGTCACACTCAGATGTCGCGAACTTCAGCCCTATGGGTTACCTTGGTTTCCAAACTTGACAGTTTAGAATTTGTTTTATCAGATCTAGTTATTGACAGATGATTCTCATTTCGAGCCTATTTCAATTCACAAATCGACCCTATTTTATTAGATTGGCGGATCAATCTGAGGTGCAATTGTTTTGTTGCGTGAACTGTTTTAAAACCAAATCAAGTTCTAAATCGAATCCTAGTTTTTACAGTGTAACGATTTGATACAAGATTTATAACCGTGTATAGTTGAAAAAAAATAGTTATTGGCTCCTGTTTTAGAGGTAGGCCGCCCGGCAATCGGCAGATGGGAACATAAGGCTGGTGACCTTCTCAGCATAAATCATCAACCTATTGAGACGTAAAAAAAAAAAAAATTGAGACGTAAACGTAAAGATCGAGTTTCGGGCGATGAATGGAGACTGGGTGTTTGGAATGCTAGAGGAGTGAGTGATCTTAAGATAAGAGAACTACAAGAAATTATACTAGATATTCTTTGTGTACCTGAGACGAAGAAAAAGGATTGCGAAATCAGAAACATAGAAAATGGGGTGTTGAAAGGCGGTTGTGAAATATGGTCAGGAGAAGATAGCGAATCACATGGTAGTCAAAGGGGGTTGATTTAATTATGAATGAAAAAGCAAGACAACATCTCAAAGATCATGATTTTGTATCACACAGATTGCTATGGGCTAGAATGAAGGTAGGAATCAGAAGATTATTTATCATAACGTGCTACGCACCAGTTGGTAGCGATTCGAGGGAAGTTAAGGACGCCTTATGGAACACTTTAAATGATACAATAAGTACTTGCGATCAAGGTGGAAGAATAATTTTGTTAGGAGATATGAACGGATGGGTCGGCGTCCAACGTCAGGATACAGATACAGGAGGGGTGCTAGGTAATTTTGGGGACCCAACAGAAAAAATATGCCCGCTTCGCGGGCACATTCTCATTGCGCGCTTCGCGCGCGGCTCGCTTCGCTCGCAAGTTTGAGCGCGCCGAGGGCGCGCGACTGTTGGTTCTCGCGCTTCGCGCTCGACAACGTATTTACCTCGCGCTACGCGCTCGGTCTTTATATTTCCCACACATTTGTACACAGACCTTTTGAAATTAAAGGTCAAAGCATGAACAACTGTAATTTCATCGTTTCATTCGCACTCGATTTTGTCCAAAATGTGAGCTTTTCTACATTATGTTCAATACTATTATGTATATCTAATGTACATTATATTTATTTCTGTACCTCGATCTGGTACTATGAAGACGGTTCTCAAAGCACCTACGGCCTTGACGATTACATTCTCATTGTGATACTCGCTGTTCGCGCTCAGCAGCTAGGCTATACAGAAGATTGCTTTTGAAAAATAAAACCATGTGAAAACTAGTGAAAATTCTGATTAAAATTTTTCAATCTACCAGAAAATTTATTTTTCTACTTTTTGAAAGTTTTCAACATTTTGAAAAGCATATAACTTTTCTAATTTCCATCAAAATAAAAAATTTCATAGAGATAATTTTCAATTCTTTCACCCGTCTGTAAGAAACTTTCACAAAAATTTCTGAAACTGCAAAAAAGTTTTTTTTTCAAATTTTGAAAATGTTCTAAAATTTTGAATTTTGGTTGGAAATATCTGGTTAACGAACTTAACCTTCATTTTAAGAGCCTTGAAAAGTTTACCAAAGGCTGACTCGATTGGACGAATCCTTCAAAAGTTAGCGTGGCGACAACATTCAGGTAACCATACAGACATACAGACAGACATACAGACAGGCATACAGACAGACATACAGGCAGACATACAGACAGACATACAGACAGACACCGACAAAATTTTATGATTTTCGGACTCTGGGAGTGCCGGAACATAAAGATCCGTTAAAAACCAGAGATCGAAAATTTGGACGAATACAATACAGTCTCATGAATGAGAATGTAAAAATTATAACGGGGAAAATTAGTTAGCTTATGCTTAGAGAAGGGCCTATTTATTACAAATACCTGATTTCGACATAAAATGAACCACACTTACACCTGGTGTAAAGGAAATAACCGCAGTATAATTGACTTCGTTATTGCAGATGAAAGACTAAGAGAACTAGTTACAGATACGAGAGTCATGAGGGGGGCCGAATGCAATACTGATATCACTATTTTCCAACCGAGCAAGTCACGCATACCCCGAAAGTCAAATGGCCTAATGGGATAATAATAATAATAATAATATCTAAATTTATTCCAAGAAGATACCAACACCATCAGTGTTTGAAGTTAATTATGCCAGTGTCTAAAGTACCTCAGCTCGAAAGTGCGCATGCGCAGCGTTTTCATCAGTGCCTAATGAAAGCCATGTTCAAACTGCGCATGCGCGAAAATTGTTTCGCATACAGTCTGCTCAAATACGGTCCTTTAGGCAGCACTTAGAAACATGAAAACGTCAACTTTTGAGGTGGGTGTTGCAAAAATGAACTTTATTGTATACTATAATGTTTATGTAAGAAATATTTGGGGCCTGTGTCCGCAATAAGCAGGAGATATATCTTTCGATTGGAAGTGTAGAAGCCCCTGGCCACTTGGTTTTGACTCAGAAGTGACGCTACACGTTGACGTGATGACGTGATTTTCCACAACCTAATTGAAAATTCCGACGTTATAAACTACGTCGTAAACTACGTAGGAAACTACGTTCAGAAACTACGTCGGAAATTCCGATAGTAAACGACGTAAGCACGTCTTCTCGATTAAAATTAAGAAAATAAATTCAAGTTTCGAAAAGGAAAATGTGATATTAAACCGAACCTGTGTTCTCTAATTTTAATATCTTCAGAATGCTTCCCAAGATTGTTTATGCCAGTTAATATCAAAAATATTCAGTGTAACATTAACAAGTACAAATATATTTTTGAAAAGAAAATATTCATCTGCTTTCATTGCAAGCGATAGTCAATCTCTGTTAATATTATACGCGAATTTAAAAATTAAATTACTTAATTTTACTATGTACTTTATTAATTAATTGTACTAGTTAAAAAAACATTCGGTCGTCGGAAACTACGTCGGAACCTACGTCGTTTACTATCCCAAATTCCGACGTAGTTTACGAAGTCGTTTCGTTAAACATACGGACAGTCCATATGTTCAGTTCCAGCTATACAGTCAGGTTAAACATACGGACGGGCCACACGTTGTTGGTCAAACCCACTCCTTTTTCCAACTTCTCGCGGGAGCGGGAAGGCACCCCTGTGACTGGTCCCAGAAATAATGTTAGTCAAACCCCTACTCCTTTCCAACGTCTTGTATGTGTGGGTGGGGGGAGGCACCCCTGTGACTGGTCACAGAAATAAAGTTGGTTAAACCCCTACCCCTTTCCAACTTCTCATGGGGGGTGGAAAGGCGGCCCTTGTGACTGGTCACATAAATAATGTTGTTCAAAACCCTACCCGTTTCCAACGTCTCGTGGGGGGAGGCACCCCTGTGTCGAGTCACAGAAATAATGTTGGTCAAACCCCTACCCCTACCCCTTCCCTAACCCATTCTTATTTTCAAAGTCTCGCGGGAGCGGGAAGGTACCCCTGTGACTGGTCCCAGAAATAATGTTAGTCAAACCCCTACTCCTTTCCAACGTCTTGTATGTGTGGGTGGGGGGGGGGGGGCACCCCTGTGACTGGTCACAGAAATAAAGTTGGTTAAGCCCCTACCCCTTTCCAACGTCTCGTGGGGGCGGAAAGGCTCCCCTGTGACAGGTCACAGAAATAATGTTAGTCAAACACCTTATACCCCTTTCTAACGTCTCGTGGAGGGCGGAAAGGCACCCCTGTGACTGGTCACAGAAATAAAGTTGGTTAAACCCCTACCCCTTTCCAACTACTCATGGGGGTAAAAAGGCGGCCCTGTGACTAGTCACATAAATAATGTTTTTAAAAACCCTACCCCTTTCCGACTTCTCGTGGGGGGAGGCACCCTTGTGTCGAATCACAGTAATAATGTTGGTCAAACCCCTACCCCTTTCTAACTTCTTATGGGGGGGGGGGTTGAAGGCGCCCCTGTAACTAGTCACAGAAATGTTGGTCAAAATCTACCCCTTTGCAACGTCTTGTGAGGGGCGGAAAGGTCACCCCTGTGACAGGTCAGAGAAATAATGTTGGTGAAACACCTTATAACCCTTTAAAACTTCTCATGGAGGGCGGGAAGGCGCCCCTATTTCTGGTAACACAAATAAAATTAGTTAAAAACCTACTACCCCTTTCCAACGTCTCGTGGGGAGCGGGAAGGCAATCCTGTGACTGGTCACAGAAATAATGTTGGTTAAACCCCTACCCCTTTCCAACGTCTCGTGGGGGGAAGGCACTCCTGTGACTAGTCACAGAAATGATGTTGATCGAAACTCTACCCCTTTCCAACGTTTCCTGGGGGCGGGAAGGCACCCCTGTGACTGGTCACAGAAATAAAGTTGGTTAAACCCCTACCTCTTTCGAACTTTCCATGGAGGGCGAGAAGGCGGCCCTGTGACTGGTCACACAAATAATGTTCTTCAAAACCCTACCCCTTCTCAACGTCCCGTGGGGGGTGGGGGCAAAAAGGCACAGAAATAATGTTGGTCAAACACCCTATATCCCTTTCTAACGTCTCGTGGAGAGCGGGAAGGCACTCCTGTGACTGGTCACAGAAATAATGTTGGTCAAACTCCTACCCCCTTCCAACTTCTCATGGAAGGCGGCAAACTTTGAAGTTACAAACTCATTTTCAAAATGAAGCAACGTAACAAACTAAAGAAATTTAAATTCTAAAAATTAAAAATTCAGATAAGAACAAACTTTAAAATGCTACGAAATTCCTATTTAGAAACGTTGCTTGTAGAATAAACTACGAATCAAATTCGTAAAAATCACATTCTCATCGCGCGCTTCGTTCGCAAGTTTGAGCGCACCTAGGTCGCGCTGCTGCTGGGTCTCGCGCTCGATCATTTTTTTATCTCGCGCTTCGCGCTCGATAATGTATTCATTTCGCGCTACGCGCTCACACGTATTTACTTCGCGCTTTGCACTCGGTTCCTTTAGATTTTTGAATTTCGTGATTGACTTCGATGAAAAGAAAAAGTTCATTTGCGAATATTATAAAAGTATCAAAACCTCTACATATGAAGTGATTGTTAAATTTGTTTTTATTTTGGAGTTAGAAGGAACTTTATTTACTTAAGGTTCTATTGACCTTCAGGCACATGTTCTCATCTAGACACTCGCGCTCGATATTTAATTTGAAAATCATTTCAACCTTGCGTTCCACGCTCCACAGAAAAAAAAACAGAAGATGAACTTTACATCGATTTGCGAAGAAAGATTCTTTGCAAAAAAAATTAACTTCACAGGATAAACATTACACAAATATCGGTTAAACTTTCTTTTGTTTTTCAATGACAAACACATGTATTTTGAAAGACGCGAAGTTGGCTGAACAAAACTTTATCGCTTTAAAAAATTTCCTGCCACAAATTTTATTCTTAGTTTTTTCTGTGTCGGTTCTGTGCACCGTATGATAGAAACAAAAAAGTTTGAGCGCACTTACGGCACGTGATTTGGTCGTCGCACTTCTCGCTGCGAAATACATTGATCGCGCACTTTGTGTATCGTCTTATATGAAGATAATATATGTTCTTCATATACAAATTACTTCATTTGTCTTTTATTTCAAATGAAATTTAGGCCACAAATTTTATTAGTTAAAATGTCATTTTAGCTGATGCCGGTTTTCAAACAAGTTATATTTTTTTTCATTTTGAATGTATTCTTATAAAATAAATAGATTACAAATTTGTGAATCTTTTTTAAATGCACACTTTTTGTTCATTGAACTGTTTCCGAACCTTACATAGTTTTTCCAAAAATTTGATTTTTTACCGTCAATGTTATTTTCACGAATAAAACAAAAACTGCGCATCCTATCGAAACATGATTCATAAAAAATTTGTACCTCTTTTTTGGATGAATATATTTTAACCCTTCATTTTCTTCGTAGCTTATGTTATTCGTCTAAAAATTCAATTTTTTCTTCTTTCAATGCCGTTTATTACGAATAAAACAAAAAAACGCGTCATATCAGAAAGTGAATAATAACAAATTTGTAGATCTTTTTTGATTGCACAATTTTGATGAATTCATCTATTGTCGAATCTTGCCTTTGACAGCAAAATTAAAATTTCAATTTCTCATTTTTTGTGCGATCAAAATTTGAATTTTTGATTTTTCAAAAAATTCAAAAAGTTGTTATGAAAATATTGTAGGTTGTTCAAAAAGCAACGTTTTACTCTTCTTGACTTTTTTCATATAATTAGGATATTTTTTTCGTCTTTTTGAGTACTACTAGTAACCGTACATAGAATTTTCACATTTTGAAAAAAGTGGTCTCAAAAATGTCCAAAATGTACTCACTTTTTGAATTTTCAACCAAAATAGCTGGCTAACGAACTTGACCTTCATTTAAGGACACTTGAAGAGTACACCAAAGACTAATCCATTCTGTTAATTTTTTGGGAAGTTGTGCTATCAAACTAAAAATCTACAGACTAACAGACACACAGACCTTTTGTAAAACCCTGTTTTTTGGGTTTACGGGGTCTCAAAACGTGGACATTTGACAAAAACGGGGGGTCAAATTTTACACAAATGTAATACCTTCTCATTATAGGATGAGAATGAAGAAATAAACTTGAAATTGAAACATTTTCTTCACTCTCGTTTATTAGCAAAAAATATTTTTCAAATATACAAATATTACAAATTAGAAGTTATGTATACTGCTCGCAATTTTTGTCCTTTAAGAAGAGTTGCACAAATCTACACAAATGTAGAAACAAAAGAAAAGTAAATGAATACAAAAATATTACAATCGTATTCCTTTCTTCCGCGTGCTTTTTCAGATCAGAATTATAAATAATTTTTTCTCGAATGCTGTCTTCAGTGAACCATTCTGGCAGGAATGAAAATTCCGACTGATTGTTTGTGTTCTCCAGTTTTTCTTCCTTAATGTGGGTTTGAGTCTTAGGATCCCAAGAAAATTTATAAATAAACTTGTCAGTGTCTTCCGTTACAACTTTTTTGACGTGATTCAGAAACGTGTTGCAAAAATTCATTGCCACTTTAGGATAAAATACTTTCTGCAAAAAGTAAGATTTTTAATTAATTATCAAATTAAAAGTAATAGACTAAAGTAAAAAGTTTTTGTTATGCCAGGTCTGAGATTGCATGGAAGCCATTCAGAAATAGACTGCAATACATTAGTTTGTTTGCAAATATTTTTGGTTTAAGAGTTTTTCTAGAATTTAAGAACTAATTAATAGGTTCATAACTCACTGTTATGGTGGTACACCCTTACGAAAAAAATATTATAGGAAATTCATTATAGGCCTATAATGACTTTCCTTTAATATAATTACAGAAAATCTTTATAAAAAACGCAGTATAGAAATAAATAATGTTAAAATATTGGAAAAGTGATGCAAAAGTTAAGGAAAC
Organism: Andricus quercusramuli; assembly: GCA_932178445.1. Lineage (NCBI taxonomy): Eukaryota > Metazoa > Arthropoda > Insecta > Hymenoptera > Cynipidae > Andricus > Andricus quercusramuli. Next base: position 52,886 of record CAKNXH010000058.1, on the reverse strand, counting down.
TACGAAGGGGAGGTACCGAAGTTTTTTTTCACCAAATTTTACCTAAAGCTACTCTATGAAACGAATGAATTCATCCATTGAACTTTAAAATCGTCGACATGTTCACGAAGAATTTTGGCTGGAATTAAAAAAAAAATCTTTGGAATCAACCATATGTTTTTTTTTAATTCTGCCCTGCTCACCACTCAGTATCTCAGGGCCTTCCCACTTTTTTTTTACAATATCAGACCTGTGTTATTCTGCACATATTTTAATTTACCTTCATCAGTTCTAATAGCTCATTAACTGAATATCTTTTCAATTCTTGTACAATTCCATCCTTATCACGAAAACCAAACAAAACTTCTTCTACGCAGCTCAAAGAAGATTGGCACCAGGCCTTTGCCACTTTCATCTTGAAGCTATAGTTTGGATTATTTTTGTCATTCAACTGTTTGCTTGTTTTCAATTCCACGAATTTTATTTTATTTTTGAAAATGGTCTTTTCTGTTACAATCTCGTTGGAATACACTCCGTCCATTTCTCCCGCATACATGAGACGATGATTGCCAATTTTGTTTGAAAAGAGACAACAAAATTCTTCATTTTCATTAACTGGCTTTGATGTATCTGCGAACCTTGCAGGGTCGTCTGAAATATTTAATTTATGCATGTTACTACTGTTTGATATTTGAAACATTTTTGATTAATTACTATGAATCTAAAAATAGTAAAACAATTAAAACAATTACCTCTCAGAATGTATTGTTCAAATTTATAACCCCAAGAATCCACACATTTTTGTTTTTCTGATCTGGTCGACTCATAATTCTGTCTTCTATCAGTTTGATAGGCACACAAGTAAATTGTACCGTTAAATTTTGCTGCACAAATTATCCATCCATCATCTTTCTTAGTGAGTGTGAAAAACAATTGTATAATAACTCCTCTCATGGAAATAAAATCTGGTCTGCATCTGAATAAAATTGCTTTTTTCAAATAGTATCAAATTTATTCTAGGCTGAATTGAACAGAACGTTTAAACTTCCCACCGTTTAAAAATGAATTTTGAAAATGAATAAAAAAAATTAATTAAATCATATTAATAAATTGAAGAAATTACATTAAAAATGAATTATAAATTTGATTATTTAATGAAATTCATTTTAAAATTAGGGGCAGTGAGGCCGCCCAAAAACTCGTTTTTTACTCGAATACCCACAGAAAAAAGACTTATATGTTTGTAAATTCTTTTGTCCACCATAACTTTGGACAGGATTGGCATATTGCCAATATTGCCGTGATTTTTTTCAACGTTAGGTAATGATAGTGCGAGTGACATATGTGGTACACAGGGGAGACCGCGCAGGGTGACATGAGCATAGTTATCATTTTCAGTGAAATATATTTGCGATTTATAGCAGTTTTTTTATGTAAGTGGTTTCATACATTCTGTGAATCTTCTTAAAAGACGAAGTGTTCCAAAAATAGCAATTGCGATGAAAACATGAAAATTATAAATTATTGTGCACATGTTTTATCTCGCCCCATGCTCTTGGGCTCTTTGGTTTAAAATTAATCTTCTTTGCTTGAAGATTCAACTACCCGTGCAGAAATTTTGATATGGTCCTGGTGGGGTTCTCGCCAGTTTTCCCTAGTTCTAGTGTGGTCCTGGTCTGGAAAGCTGACAAGGACCCTACAAGGAACGGCACGCTTGCACTTGCAAACGCCCCATGTAGGGCAAACTCGTCCGGCCCTTGGATGGTTTTCTTAGATTTGCCCAAGGTTACTTTTTCTTTCCCCAAATTTCGAATTAAAATTAAATCTTTATTTTCGAAAAGTACTCTGTTAGTAATTTTTTATGAACATTTAAAATTTTTAACGACGGAATTTCGAAATTTGATCGTGAACTTTGACAATTTTTTAATAACAAATTTTTTTAAACTTCCGTGTAAGGTTTGGTTGTTAGGTGTTTTAGACCATTTTACAATGTTTAAGATTGACAGAAAATGTAATTCTTTCTGAACATTTACAATTTTACATAAAGATTGAACTTAGAATTTTTTTCTCACAAGAAAACAGGAAAAAAGTTGTTTTCGCGATAGTCTCTTAGATATTCACTAATTCAATAAATATTTAGATTATACAATCTCTGAAGTACGCCCTAAGTCAAAATGACATTCGCATTTCGCACGCAAGGTACTATGATAAAATATAGGCTATGTTTCTGAATTCGGCGTTGCCAAGTATTCCTGGAGACTTGAAGACTTAGGGTTTTCCAAAGAAAACCACTCCAATTCCACTAAATGAAAACTTAACATACCATCTGTATCTCAATATTATTTTATTAATTTTTAACCAGAACAGCGAGAAAATATTTATAATTAATGACAGAATACTTGTATATGGTTGCCTGATTATCGCCACACTTGATTAAAAATTTTTTATTAAAAATAGAAAACCTGAAGAGGGCCTTGTCTAAACCCTGCTTTAATTGGGGCTAAATAGGGCAATTTCTGCACGGGTATTTTCTTCAAAACTTTTGTTTGAAAAACTTTGTTATGAAATAATTTTGCTGTTGTTGAAGATGCATATTTTTAGTTGAAAATTTATCTCTTTGGTTGAAACTTTAACTATTTTCTTGAAAACTGATCTTTTTTCATTTACAACCCAACTACGTTGGTAAAAGTTGAACGGCTTTGTTGAAAAATCACTTGCTTAAATGAAGTTTTACCTCTTTGATTGCAAATTTAAGTACTTTGTTAAAAATTAATTTTTTCGTCATATTTTCTTGTGGAAAATTACATTTTTGTACAAAAAATTCGTCTTTTGGCTTTAAGATTCAACAATTTTGATGAAAGTTTTTTTCTTTCATTTCTGAAAAATCTTTATCTGTTGAAAATTCGTCTTTTTGGTTTTAAACTTCATTTATTTAGATGAAATTTCATATTTTTTGGTTGAAGTGTCAACTATTACACTTTCTTATTGAGAATCAATTTTTTAGTTTGAAAATTCAATTATTTTGTTGCAAATTCAAGTATTTGGCTAAAAAGTCATCTTTTATGGGAGAAAAGTAATTTGTTCTTCAAAATAAATGAATAAATTTGAAAATTGTAAATTTGTATCTGAAATATTGGTTTATTTCGATTATAAAAGATCATACGTTACAATATTAGACGATTAAAATGCTGGAGGGAAAATGAAAAATTGGTCATGGAAAAAACGGGGAATTTTTGAAATGAAGTTTTCACCCTGCGAAGCATTATATTATTATTATAATTATTATATTATCTTGAACACAAAAAATGTCCATTAGTTTCCAGTTTGAATCATTTCAAAAATGTAATCTTATTATTACAGGAAACCATAAATTATTTACAGTAAAAGGGGGGACAGAAATATTTTCTTACGATTCGTTACAGGGGGTGGGGGGTCATGAGGAGGGCCCATAATCCGTTACGAAATTAAAGTACGGCCCCTTATTCGAAAATTAAAAAATAAACGAATTTGAATTTGACGCTAAAGCTATATAAGGTAATTAATTACCTTATAGCTTTAGCGTTATGACGTTAGCTGGCAAGATGTCTGGAAGCCGAGGGCCAAGCAATAATACGAATAGCATTGGGCAAAACTTTATTTTTTTAATAACGGGCAAAAAAAATAGTACATTGTGTATCAAGGGCGTAAAGGAGGCTATTTTGACGAGTGTGAACTTGTCGCCCGAGCGAAGCGAGGGTTACAATCACACGAGGCAAAATAGCCGTACGCCCTTGATACACACTATACTTTTTGTCCTACCCTCCTTGAGAACAAGCATGTGAATTTTGCAGCATAAGCCGCAGGCGAATGATGCAATCACACGCCTATAGTCGCACGTGTATCACACGCTATTTTTTGCAACGCCCGTCCGAAAAAGTTGTTAGGAGGTGTTAACGAATAATACTAATTTTCTATTGAATAGACTGGAGTTTTTAAAAAAAATTTTGAAAAAAAAATGTTTGAAAAAAAATGTTCTGAAAAAAATTGTGTGAAAAAATGTTGTGTAAAAAAATTTTTGGAAAAAAATTTTGTGGAAAAAATTGCTGAAAAAAAAAATTTGGTAAAAAAAAAATTTTGAAAAAAAATTTGTGAAAAAAAATTTTGAAAAAAAGTTTGGTGAAAAAAAATTTTTGAAAAAAAAAAATTTGTTGAAAACAATTTTTTGAAAAAAAAATTATTTAAAAAAAAATGGCCGTTTGTGCTCTGTTGCCCCCCCCGGGGGGGGGGGGGGCTATGAAACTCTAAAAACAAAACTTCAATCATTAAAACATTTTCGCTCAGTGCAGCGTATGTGTAGCGGGCGTAAACTTTCATGGGTAGCGGGCGTAAACTTTCATGGGTAGCGGGCGTAAAGTTTTTGTTGGCCCGGCGACGGAGTGAGCATGCGCAAACGTCACTGGGCCAGAAGCAGCCACTTCACGCCTGCTTAACGTGCATGCAATGGCGCGTTTTCAAGGGGGGTCGGACAAAAAAATGATTTTTCACCAATAGTGTATTCTGACATAATTTTTATTTTTAAAAAGCTATTCAATTAAATAATAAAATCAATCACTTTTTGCGACGAGTTTGAAATGTAATTGAATAGCTTTTCAAAAATTAAAAATAATATCCAAATACACTTAATGTGAAAAATAATTTTTTCCAAGTTATTGAAAAAATAAAGTTTCGTCCCATGGGATCATGGACCATGATCATGGGACTGGTATTATTGTTTGGCCCTCAGCTTGCAGACATCTTGGATCCCCCCCCCCCCTACCAAAAATTGAATACCTAATAGTCGAAAGCTCTGGTTGAAAGTACAATTTCTAATTTTCAAATTTTCAGTCATACGGGGCTGTAAAGCTGGCAAAGTGCAAGGGAACTCGCACGTTGGCACATGCGCAGGCTAGTGCAGAGGCTTGCAGCAGTCGCCGAGTTTTACATTACTCAGTAATGAATACGTGTGGCGGAGAGCGGGAAACATTCGGAGGAAAGTCGAAAATTAAACGGACCTCGTTTTCTAACATGTGGAGATAAAAAAAGAGGTCAGTTCGATTTTCGACTTCGAAACGGCCCCGGATTGCCACTGCAAATATCGGGAGTGTACTGTCGACAAATTCAAATTGCACAAAAGTCAAAATAGAAATTCAATTCCTTCAACTCGAAACTATTTCTTTCAGTGCACTCTAAAATTAAAATGTTTCTCAACCTCATAGATTTTACATTATATACAAGAAATGCGTTATTATTAATATTTAATAGTAATAATAAATATTTTATTTCATGGTTGAATGGGAATGAGAAAAAACAAACCTCTTTACTCGTTTACGATGCATTTGTACCCAATGCAAAAGGTCATCTATATTATTTGGTGGTGTGACTTTCTTTTTAATTACTTTATCATAACCATCATTAAGATCAAAATAAACATCATCTCCGTCGTGTGGTATGTAATATTTTAACTGCGATAAATCCTCACTGCACTTGCCATTTTTATCCATACTTAAATAGCCAACAAGTTTTGGATTTCCTTTTAAACAGAAGCTGCCATTCCAACTTTTTTTTTTTACTTGAAATTCCATTTTCAATTTATTTCTTCTGTTGATCTCTTTGTTCGTTGTTTCTTCTCACCCGGCACAGTCACCCGTTCGCCGTAACACTACTACTACTACTCATTGTCGTCAGATGTCAAAGCCATTTTTACAGTGCTGCCAGGTCCAAACATAAAAAATTACCAGAAAATTTCAAAATTCTTCAGATTGGCCAAAAACGCATTCACACCGCAAAAGAAAATTTTAGATCCTATGGAATTCTGAGGATTTCTGAGGATTTTATCAATTACATCTGCTGAGATCTGAAGAAAAATACGAAGACCTGGCAACAGTCAGTGTATACATATTTGCTTTGATAACAACTTCCAGAATTTCTTTTGAAATTACTATAGTGCGAGTTGTATAGTATAAGGTTGGTTATTATAGTTTTCAATCCCCATGTTTTAAGATGAAAGATATTCTGAAAGTTTTTACTTACTTTAAACTGTAACAAGAATTGTAATAGGAATATGAGTCATTTTGTGCATTCTATAAACATGACATTCAAAAAAAAGGGAGATATGAAGTATATTATCTTATGTAAACTAAACGGAAGTTAATTAAATATACGCATTACTCCAGGCACCCTATGACAAAAAGCCTTATTTCACGCAGAAAATGCTACCTGAAATTTGACTTTGGATTATTGTAGTGTTAGCATTTGGAACAAACGTCTATATATGTTTGAAACCAAGATTTCGGAAGCACTGTATGTGTAAACAATCGTCAAAGATAGCAAAAACAGTGTTTTTGTTTATTCCGACGAACCCATGTGTATGTCATAAAACAGTTTAGTTAAAAAATGTAGGTCTCACAAATATCTACAAAATGCCCATAGATAGCACACAAAATTCGGTGAAGATTTCCTGAAACTGGCAATGTTAAGATTATGAATATTGCATTGGAAGCTTGGGGCAAGGTTCGTTCAACCAAAAAGTATCCGCTTGTCAGGGAATCTTGCACGATAATGTTCAGGACAGTTTGGAAAATTTATTCAACTTACGATGCGCAGTAGCATTCTATGGCACTTACGGCTGCGCAGTAGTTCTTTTGGCCCCTCCTAAATACGGCGGGACATATGTATGTTCTATGTTTACTTTCCATGCAAACAAAAAAGATTAAAACGAAACAAAGTATGATTTTTTTATTTGAATTTTTTTGTAAATATATTCTTGCGCATCGAATTAAGTTAAATAAATCTTCCAAACTGTTCTGAACATTGCTGTGCATTCCCTGACAAGCGGACATTTTCTTGGTTGAACGAACCTTCCTTAACCTTTTAGTGCAATATTCCGAACCTTGCATTTTCAGGAAATCTTGACCGAATTTTTTGTGCTATCTGGATGACGTGTCCTACGTGATGATTCGTTCATTTATTTACCTGAAAGAAAAAATAAAGACCGCCCGAAAGTGCCTTTTTTAAATATGCAATTATTGTTGAAATAACTAAGCAACGTGTTTCAGGATTTCAAAAAATATACCCCTTGCCACCCTTAAAATGTGTGCAAAACTTTAGCCCGAAATAATTATTAGTTTTCCCAAAAACTCATTTGTTATTAAAAAATTGACTTTTTTCAACTGGATTTCTACACGTTTGGCCGATAGGATATCAGCTAAAATGAGTGATTATACTCTATAAGAGTTGTACTATCAAGTATATTCAGCAGCAGAGTGCCTTTTTTTAATTAAATTGCATGAAAGTGGTTTGCAAAAGATTTTAAGTTTTTTTCTCATAACAAATGGAATAATTCCGTCAATTTTCATTTTATAAAGCTCAAGTTCGTACCAAGTATAGAAAAAGGGTTCTAGTAATTGTCACAAAAGTGACGAAGAAATTTTTTCTAAATTTATTGTTTATAATCATGTCTAATTCACGGAAAAGTTCACAGAAAAGAAGATCGACGCAGTCAGTGAAGGCGGTGAGGGGGAACCCGCCGTGAGGCGCTCGCGCCGGAATTGAATTCGCGTGTTCAAATTGCAAGCACTTTTAGTATCTCAGCAGCAAATTGATATATCAAGATATTTTTTTAGTTTGAACTAGCTTTCCGTGCTGATTACAAATCTGGTGGTTGCTTCTCAAAAAAGTTATATCTAATGCCTCAAGTTTGAAACTGTTTTATTTATCTTCTCTATAACTTTGCCATTCATTTATTTGTTTATTAGATTGACTATAATGTATACCTTATTTTTTTAAAGATTTACATCTGAAAAATTACTAAAGGAAAAAATGTAAAAAAAAGACTCCAGTTATTATCTAATAACTATACGCACGCGACAGCGGCTTCCCCCACTTCGCCATCACAGACCGCGTCAAGCCTTCTTGCATAATCGGTCACCATGATCAACAACAATATGAAATGCATCCCGATTCCATTAAGTAAAAATTGACAAAGTTATTCTATTTGTTTATGACGAAAAAACATATCGTCTTTTTGTAGCCATTTTTATGCAATTTAATGATTAAAAATCGTATTGACGCTAAGTGTGCTTGACAGCATAACTCCTGTATAGAAAAATCACCTGCTTTAGTTGATATCCTATTGGCCGAATCTGTAGAAATTCCGTTGGCAAATAGTGACTTTTTTAATAACAAATGTGTTTTTATGAAAATTAATAATTAGGTATTTTGTGCTGAAGTTTTTCACACTTTTTAAGGGCGGCAAGAGGCATATTTTCCTAAAGTTTGGAACTTGTTGCTTAATTATTGCAAAAATAAATGCATATTTAAAAAAAGGCACTTTCGGACTTTTTCCTAGACTTTTTGTAGATATTTGTAAGACCTATATTTTTTAACTAAATTTTTTTTCTGACAGACACATAGGTTCGTTGCAATAAACAAAGAACCTCTTTTGCTATCTTCAACGATTGTTTACACACACAGTGCTTCCGAAATCTTGGTTTCAAACATTTGTTTTCGCTTTTGTTTTCGGTTTTGTTGTTCATGCTAACACTACAATAATCCTAAGTCAACATTTTCTGCGTGAAATATCATTGGACTAAATCCCTCACAACAATAGGACATCACGCAACATCCCATTTCATCCTTTTTATGTCCCGTGTTATCTCAGGGATAACCGATCGGGAATAAAATGGGATATGCCTGGATATCCTCATACTGTGAGGGATAACACAGTTTTGTTTATTTTTAATTTTCAGTGATCGGAAGTAAAATTTTACTTCTAATGGCAAACATTAATTATTTTCTTTTGTGCCTAAGAGCTTATTATCAAAAGAGTGACTCAAAAATCAATTGGCTTTTTACCCTTTTGGGTTCGAAGATTTCTGAACTGAATTGTATGCTGAATGATACCTCATGATGAGATGTGAATAACAAAAAAATATTAGGTTGCGAGGGCGTTTGACTTTTGAGAAGTGGGAGGTCCAATTTTTATGTATGCTTTAAGGTATGACTTTTTCAGAAAAAGTAGGTAATTTTTACAGGGCCTGAAATGTTTACATTTCTGACTACACACCTTTTGAATATTGATCCAACCACCCGCGCTCCTCCTGCAAGGAGAAAACAAAATACCTTTTTTTCCAACTGCACCAATACCCTGATGGTTCATAGATTATTTAAATAAATATTTGAGCAAATATATATACATTAAACTTTATTTTTAATAGTTTAAAGTATGAGCTTCCAGTCACCACGGTATCTATTATCGTTAAAGAAATTATAAAAAAATGGACTTTTTTAAAAATAGGTAGTAACGAAAAAGTTTGTTAAGTTAAATAAACATATAAATCAATACTTATGAACATTTTAAGAGTCATCAAATACGAAAAAATCTCACCGGGTAATTTCCTATCAGACATTGAGTGACGAGTTATGTTCTTTTTCGAAGGAAATCAGTCATCAGCTTTAAGAGTTAAAATAGAATAACTTTGTCAACAAATTTTTTATCGAGGCGGGAAAATACGCGTTCTTTCATTTCCTTTGCAAAAAAAAAAAGAATAATTCGTCGGCCAACGCCTGATAGGAAATGATTCACGGAAAAAAATAATATGAGCTGTCTATGTCGATACCAGCACATTACTTCACTCATTGACAAAACGAGATATCAAAATATAATGAATTGTATTTTTATTTGAAACAGTTACACACCATCTGCCATAGATATTACGTTTTTTTTTTAAGTTAAAATTTTTTTGCCATAAATTGACAAACCATTGGTATCAAACTTCCACGAAGGAAGTTTCCTTCGTGCAAACTTCAGACATTCACTATATAAACAAATTTTTAAAGCTATTTTAGTATAGTGCAGAAATTCAGATTGCTCACGCAAAGAAAAGTTTTGAAAAACATCAATTTCGCTTGTCTTCAGAATGTGAATTTTCCAAATTCGCTGTCAAGGAGATTTTTCAGTTCCATGATGCTTTCACATCGAGTCGGTTTTCATAATTTAAACAAAAAATTCTTTAAGACAGTCAAATTTTTTTCCGTATTCAGTGAGATAATTTTGTATTTGATGGCTAATAAGCATTGATTTACATATTTATTTAACTTATCAGTTTTTTTTCACCTTTTCTTAAATGCACTCTTTTTAAGAACAATATTTATCTGTGATGATCACTGCTTAAAAGACTGGAAATGTAGATTACTGTTAGAAAATAAGTTACTTTTCTACTACACACTTTTTGATTGCGGCCTAAACTTTGAAATCCGGACTGCAGTAAGTGTGTTGGGCTACGTAACATTTTGGGTCTAGAATTTTTAGGCACAACATTTTATAAATTAAAAAAAATCCACCTCTGCAACTCTAATTTTTTTATCTTCGAACAATATAAGGATAAAAAAAGCAAAAACTATAAGTATGAAGGAATCATAGGAAGTGATATAATCAGATTTTTTTCCGTTTATGTACTATAGTTTAATTGTGAGGGAACCTCCCTACAGTGGATAATACAACCTCCCGTGAATAATCATTGATTCAAAGCGCAAATATGCGTAAAATAATTATTTTTATTTATTTGAACGTATTATGCCTTAACTATTGATTGAAATAAATTAAGTTTTCGCATACATTAGTATTTTTCATTAATGTTTATCCAGTGTAGGCTGTATTATCCACTCAAGGGAGGTCTCTCCTGACTTTCAAACATATTGGTGAGATTAATATCGATGAAGCTCAAGCTCGGCTTAAGAGAAACTTTAAAAGTATGTACATAATATTTAAAGAAAAACTTCAATGGAAAACGCTCTTGTATTTATAATGATTTCTTTATTCTCCAATTACAAAATGTTTTTTTATTGATGAACACAATATGTACAAGTACAATTAATATAGGGAGAATAATATATGCATATTATAAAATGTAATAAGATACAAAATATAAGACTGCGAAAAATTAATTTATAAAACTTTTTTCGGCTTAAATAAGCTTGAATTAAATTCCTCGGTCTAAAGACATTATTAGAAAAAAAAACCTCTGAAATGATATAAACTCATTTTTTTTCCAGTGCCCTGATGTTAAATTTAGAATTTGACTATTTCAGACGGATTGAAAAAGCAGTTCTTTGAATTATTACTAATTTTTTATTCTCGTTTATTTGTGAAAAATAATCTTCAAATATTGAAATCTTCAATGTATTAAAAATGAGAATTTACATACAGTGCCCAAAGGTTTCCATAAGTTGCATAAATCGGCACATTAAAATATTACAATTGTGCAAAACATATACTTTCTTCCGCGTGCTTCTCAATTATATTTAATTTATCCTGGATTGATGTATAGTTTTATGCATTTTGGATAATATATTTTCTAAATACATACTACATAAACCCCTAAAAATTGTAGGTCACTCAAAAAAAATTGAGTACTTTATTTAAATTCAAGAGAAAAAAATATTGAAAAAAAGTATGTATGACTTACTCGAAAAAGTTCTGTTACCCTGACCTCATTGACCTACCACCTTCGGAAATTAGCATTCCCACCAATTCTGGCTCGGCTGCCTGGAATACTACTTCCGGTTTTACAGCCAATCAGCAATGCCTTATTTTCCCGCAAAAAATTCCAAAAGTCTACTTTAAAAACATTATAAAATATATATTCAAACTTATTTAAAATACTTTCCTCATGTAACTACATGCAGTTTGTAGTAACCTTATAATTTCACAAGAAAAACAAGAAATCTTAATGTGCAACTACCCCATTCTGCCTGTTGTGAACCATTCAGGTAGGAATGAATATTCCGAATGATTATTTGTATTCTCGAGTTTTTCTCCCTGCATCTGGGTTTGAGTTTTAGGATGCCAAGAAAATGTATGAATAAACTTATCATTGTCTTCCGTAACAACACTTTTGACGTGGTCCAGAAACTTGTTGCAAATATTCATTGCCACTTTTGGACAAAATATTTTCTGCAAAAAATTATGTTCTTGATTATTTATAGAATGCACAATAACTCCTTAAACAGGGTTGCTAACAATCCCAATTTCGTAACTCCCTAGCTTCCCCTAACTTTTCCCTGACTCTTCTACATTTTTCTTTTAGATATAAAAACAACCTTGTACACAGTGGCGGACTGGATACCTTGGGGCGTTCGCGGGAAGTCGATATGTAGTCGATATCCTGAAAAGCAAAAAAAAAAGGCAGAAGCCACCATTGTTTTTTGTGCCACTTTTATAATGATTTTTTGATTTTCATTAACAAACATATTTTCCACGCCACAGCAGTAGTATATTATTTTCCACGATACAGCAGTAGTATATATTCAAATACTCGCAATAATTACTATTATTATGCGAAAAACTGTTAATCTCGATATTAATCTCTGCAGAAAAAAAATTTGTTAATATATTCAAAAATGAATCCGACTCAATCCGGTTCAATCTGAACCAAATTTTCCATCCAAATTGATCCGAATAAATCCGAACTCGGATTGCCCTATTAATTTATAGAAAAAGGATTTTAAGTCCTTTCGTTTACACAATAATATGTTGCAAAGTTTGAAGTTTTACGAAATAATTTTGAACTGTTTATAGTTTGATAAACGCAGATAATCAATACATTGATGACGCTTCATATAATGAGAAAAAATGCTGTTAGACGTAAGAGAATACAATTTTTTTTGCGTAGTTACGAATCCTGGAAGGACAAACAAGTTAATCATCACAAAACTTTTATTTGCTTTGGAAGTATAATTTGGAATTCATGTACGATGTTATGGGTATGATGATTAACTAGCTTATGGAGTACAATATGTTTACGGAGTATCATTTTAATCAAATTTATCCTGCTTTCTCTTGTTACCTTAAGCTTCTAATGTGTCCCCTAAGGGTTTACATTTTTCTTGCAACTCTTTCCTATTCCTTTACACACACTCCAACGCACTTACTTGGTGGTGGGAGGGGGACCTACAGTTTAAGGTGGGTTCGAACCACCAAGAGCAAGAACCTTTTTCTCTAGAGGTGCCGGTCCCATGAGTCTCCGGAGATGAACAACTCCCTTGCTAGGCAAAAGTTCACCGCATGGGCCACCGAGGCTCTCCAGATTGCGAGGCGGGATTCGAACCCGCAAGCCGACGGGGTGGGTCCAAAGCGTACGCCTTAACCCCCACGACCATCGTCCCACTTTTGCTCTCTCTTGTTTAATATTTAAAAAATTTACATTGTTTAAAAAAATGATCTTAGAGGGCGACTACATGCCTTAGGGGGCGCCGGCGGGGTTTCCCGCATCCCAACCTATGGCCATTCCGCCACTGCTTGTACATACGAGATGAATAATGTTGATACAAAAAAAAAGATTGTTTCTAAATTTACTTGATATACTTTTTGTGACAACAGTCATACAGAATTTTGTGAGGGTTTATTCACAAATTACGTAAGACATACGTCATGCAAATACATGAACTCTCAATCAAATAGTTGAGTTTTCAACTCAAAAAGACCAATTTCGAAGCAAAAATGAAAGAATCAAATTCTCAGCTCAAAAATGTAATTCTCAACCAAGAAAAAAGGAATTTTGAACAAGATAGTTAAATTTTCCACCAAAATGATGAATCTTCGATAAATAAAAAATGATTTTTTTTTAATGAAAGAAGTTGATATGATCCAATTTTCAATAAAAAACAATTGAATTAAACTTAAAGATAGGAATTTTCAACAAATTAGTTAAATCGTCAACCAAAACTATCTAATTTACAATCCAAAAAGATGTTGATTTTCAAGCCAAAAATACAGTTAAATTTTCAACCCGAAAATATGAATATTTAAGGAAAAAGTTGAATTTTCAACCCAAAAATATGAATTTTCAACTAAAAAAAAAAAAATTTCAAGCGAAAGTGGAGTAGTTATACTTTCAGTTAAAATAGTACATTGTGTATCGAGGGTGTAAAAAAGGAAAAATAGCCGTACGCCCTTGATACACATGATACTTTTTGTCCTACCGTCCTTGAAAACAAGCATGGGACGGAGATTGAGGATGTTTGGTGTACTTGACAATTTTAGATTATAAATGAAAGGAAGAAATTGCGTAGTTTGCAGAGGGGACACTGAGGTCCAGCGATGCAATTTGTTTCAAAATAAAGATAATTTAGCGGGCGTAAAGTTTAATGTGGGTCCGGTGGCGATGTGCGCATGTGCGTCACTGGGCTGGAATCGGTCACATTACGCCTGCTCCACGTGCATGCAAAGGCGCTTTTTCAAGGGAGGTCGGACAAAAAATTAGTTTTAAACTAAAAAAAAAAACGAATTTTCAACAAAATAGTTAAATTTACAACCGAGGAAATGAATTTGTAACCAAACAGTTGAATTTTCAACTTGAAAGATTAATTTTCTAGCAAAAAAGACTATTTTTCAAAAAGATGCATGAATTCTCAACTAAAAAAGATAAAGTTTCAACCAAAAATAAAATAATTGAAATGTTAGGAAAATAAATTTTAACAAAAAAATGTAATTTTCAACCAAAGAAATGAATTTTTAACCAAAGAGTTGAATTTTCAAACCAAAAGATAAATTTTCTAACAGAAAAGACAAGTTTTTAACAAAATACATGAATTTTCAACTAAATAAGTACATTTTCTAACAAAAATAGAATAATTAACATACAAAAACGAAGTGCCTCGTCGTCCCGAAATTCGGGATGACTAGTCCAATATTTTTCACAAGCTTGGCTGGTCGTCCCGAAAATTCGGGTGCATCCCCTTTCCAATTCCCACAGTTTTTCGGGATGACTAGACACAGCAAACAAAAAATTGAACAAAAAAAAAAGAATATTTAACAAAAAAGTTGAATTTTCAAACTTTCTAAACAATTTTCTAACAATATTGTTGAGTTTTTGACAAAACAATAAAATTAACTTCAACTTCAGCTTAACAAAAATTCCCTAACTATTTCAGGTTTTAGCTGACATTCCCTGACTTCCCCTGACCAGTTTAAAGTTCCCTGACCTCCCCTGAAGATTTTTAAATTCTGTAACTTTCCCTGAAGATTTTTGAATTCCCTGGCATTCCCTGACTTTCCCGGACTTTCTGGAATACCCAGACCAGTAAGAAACCCTGCCCTAAAGTAAAAAAATTTATATTATTCTATACATGCGTTAACGTACCTCTGTCAGTTCTAAAATTTCATTAACTGAATATCTTTTTAATTCGTGTACAATTCCATCTTCATCATGAAAACCATACAAAACTTCTTCTACGCAGCTCAAAGAATATTGGCACCAGACCCTTGCCGCTTTCATCTTGAAGCAATAGTTTGGATTATTTTTATCAATCAACTGTTTTCTTGTTTTCAATTCCACGAATTTTATTTTATCCTCAAAAATGGTCCTTTCTGTTACAATCTCGTTGGATTGTACTCCATCAATTTTTCCTGCATAAAGAAGACGATGATTGCCAAGTTTGTTTCACAGTAAAAACTAGGCATTCATTTTTATCTGGTATTCTTTTTTGGGCGTTCTAATATGATCTCACAAATAGTCTTATTTCAGTACCAGTTTCTGTCTTGTTTAGTTTGCTAACTTCAGATTGATAAATGATCCAAGATAGCGAACTAAATTGATTCAGAGGGTGCATTGTTTCAATTGTTCCAAACTTCACTCTTACAAAAAACAAAAAATAGATGAAATTAAAAATTCGTAAAAATTAGTGTTGAAGCGTCACACTCAGACGTCGCGAACTTCAGACCTATGGGTTACCTTGGTTTCCAAACTTGACAGTTTAGAATTTGTTTTATCAGATCTAGTTATTGACAGATGATCCTCATTTCGAGCCTATTTCAATCCACAAATCGACCTTATTTTATTAGATTGGCGGATCAAACTGAAGTGGGATTGTTTTGTTGCGTGAACTGTTTTAATACCGAATTAAGTTCTAAATCGAATCCTAGTTTTTACAGTGTTGAAAAAAGACAAAAAAATTCTTCATTTTCATTAACTGGCTTTGATGTATCCGCGAGCCTTGCAGGATCGTCTGAAATATTTAATTTATGCATTTTGCTACGTTTCGATATTTTAAATACATTTTTGTTAATAACTATGTATTTTAAAATAGTAAAACAATTACCTCGCACAATGTATTGTCCAAATTTGAAACTCCAAGAATCCGTACATTTCTGTTTCTTTGATTTGTTCGAGATAAAATTCTGTCTTATTTGAGTTTGATGGGCGCACAAGTAAATCGCGCCGTTGAATTTTGCTGCACAAATTACCCATCCATCATCTTTCTTAGCAAGAGTAAAAAAAGATGTATAATAACTCCTCTCATGGAAATAAAATCTGGTCTGCAGCTGAATAAAATTTAATTTTTTTAATATTGTCAGAATTTAAAGGCTGAATTGACCAATTTTAAACATTGAGCTTTTTAAAGTTACTTTGAAAAATTAAACAGAGTGTGAATGGAGTAAATGGTATCAATTTGAAAAATAGGAACTTTATTTAACCCAATTGTGTACATTAAAAATATGTACTATGATGTGGTTTTTCACCCAGTTCATTCTAGTTTTATCCGCTTTTCCTTGTTGACTGATCCTCCGCGTCTCTTCTTGCTTCGCATAGCAATCGTCTATGCTGTCGACAAATTTGTTTAGCCTCTTCTTGAAGACGATACAAAGTTATGAGTGACGCTGAACCGGCATTTACTTTTTCAAAGAACGATATTACCTCTTGAAAATTTATCGACGGTCTGCATTGCTTCAGGTAATACGTCTTCAGAGAAACTTGAATCAGAAGTTTCGACTTTACAATTCTTTTGACTCTGTACGATGTCAAGTATTTCATCCGAGATTGGGCAAGGTAGAACCTCATTAGCCTCTTCTTCTAGTTTTCTAATTAGTATCTTCTTAGTTGACATCTGAGTAACCAGATATTTGTTGGCAAAGAAACACTAATTCTTCAGCAGAATCTTTGGGATTACTTTTTGTGATGGATCACGAAATATGGCTTCTTAAGAACTAGAAGATCGAATCTTGTTCCAAGCTTCGCTCAAACAGTCAATTGTGACTTCCTGCCATACTGCAGCTGACCAAAAAATTACGTCCTTCATGTTGATACTATTTAAATATTGCAAAACATTTATCCCGTCTTCTTGAAATTTCACTACAGAAAACATCAGCCGTGTTGAAAAGAAATCTCTGGTGGATGAGAGAGAGCATTATCCATGAATGAAATGCACGTCTGAGAGTGTCCATAAAATACTAGAAGGTTATCCATGTTAAAGTTTTCAGCGCTACTGCAGGCTAAAATTGTTTGGTCTTTACAGTCTTATAATAAAACAACACATTTCAATTATGGTGTCAAATTTTTAATAGGATCAACGTTTCGGCTCGGCTTTAGCCATTCTCAAGACCTAAACAAAATAATTTTATAAAATTTAAAAAATGAACAAACGTTATATAAAGGAAGTCGAAACAGCGAAATGAATAAATATATATGGTTCGGTAAAAACTAAAAACATTACCTGGAGTCGAGAAAATTGTCAGAAAAACATTAATAATGAAACTGATGTAACGTCATTTATTTCGTAGTCAATAAAATAAAATTTTCAGTAAAGACATTCCAGTTAAAAAATCAAGATATCTTTAAATCTCTAGTGAGATATTATAGATCCACACATGTGTACTACATTTTTACAATAAGTCGAAGGCAACAGTTAATGACGATGACATGAACATAAACTGAACAAAAAATCTGGTTTTTACAATAAGCAAACGTACAAATTCACTTTACAATTATAACCATGGTAACATCAAAATAAACCCAAATGAGGCAAGCGCGCCAAATATCGAAAATTTGAAAGTAGGACGGGTGTAAATGATTAAGGAACATGATCATTAACTGTTGCCTTCGACTTATTGTAAAGATATAGTGCACATGTGTGGATCTTTAATATCTCACTAGAGATTTAAAGATATCTTGATTTTTGAACTGGAATGTCTTTACTGAAAATTTTATTTTATTGATTGCGAAATAATTGACGTTACATCAGTTTCACTATTAATGTTTTTTCGACCATTTTCTCGACTTCAGGTAATGTTTTTAGTTTTTACCAAACCATATATATTCATTCATTTCGTTGTTTCAACTTTCTTTACATAACTTTTGTTCATTTAATTAAATGTTATAAAATTATTTTGTTTAGATCTTGAGAATGGCTCAAAGCCGAGCCGAAACGTTGATCCTATTAAAATTTTGACACCATAATTGAAATGTGTGGTTGTTTTATAAGACTGTAAAGACCAAAAAATTTGATTACTTGGATTTATCGACAACAGTCTAAGAACGGAGTTTGGTTTTGGTTACCAACAAACCAATATTATTGATTGGCTAAAATTGTAATGCGTTCCTTATTTTTCTTAAATCCGGGAGCTTCTTTTTCCATTCGGGATACTAGAGTCTTCGAAGCCATCGTCTTAAAATTTAGATCAGTTTCGTCACAAGTGAAATTTCATATTTTTGGGTTAATTTTCTTCGTTGACCGTGTTTTGAAAAATTGCTTTAAATTCTTCAACAGATTCAACATCTGCTAAAAGTTTTTCACCATAAACAGTCGAATGTCGAATACCGTAAGTTTTTTTCCAGCGATTTAGCCAGCCTTCACTTGCAAGAAAGTCTTTATTTCCATTCAGTTTTTTATTTAGAAACATAGCTTGAGTCTTTATTGATGTTCCACTAATAGGTAAACCATGTTTCCTTTGAAATTGAAACCAAGAGTATACAGCTTCGTTTAATTGTGGGTTTTCTGCTCCTTGCATGTGAGTTTTTTTAGTTATTCCATTTTCTTTCTTACTGCACCATTTTGCAATTTCCGATTTCTTCCGTATCCATCTGTGTAGCATCAAAAAAAAAACGTTTTATGCTTAGCTTGATTATTCCTCAAGGTAGTTGTTGTGCCAAAAATCAGGTCTTTGGGAAAAAAAAGTTTTCTATAATTCTAAGAATTCAAATAATCTTGGCAGTCATTTTTAACAAAAGAAAACAAAATTAATTATAAAAGGATAAAACTTGAGAAAAATAATTATTTTAATAATATTTTTTGTAATTGCATTTTTTCAGACTGTCGCTTCTGATCAATTTTTCAAAAATGGTTGAATTTTAATAAATATCGGCTTAATTCTTCCGGGGAAAACATTCTCTATAACTCTACTGCTTCTAATTTTGAAAATAATTAAATAAACTTCAAATACAGTAATTTGTTTAAAACCAATTTTTTTCCAAAAATTGTTTTAACAATTTCAACCATAGAAAAGTTTCACTTTCATAATTGGAAACAGCAGAGTTGTACAAAATGTGTTTCCTGAAAAAAGTGAGCCATCATTTATTAATCTATTGTCTTTCAGGGATCTGATTTTTGGCACGAGAACTTCCTCAATAACACTGATTAACTCTGAAAATAAATATGAAAAGTAACTTTTAATAATATTTATTTTATTTGTAAAAATATGTTATAAGTTAAATTTTATTTGTCAAAATATTCTCGCATATTTAGCCTTACCTGTAAATGTTACTAACGTGAGTGTCGATTTCTCTTGCAATATCAATTGCGGTAGCTCCTTTTTCAATACGACATATTATTTTCAATTTTTTTTCCAAAAGAAGTTTCTTCTTTTTCATTCTAGAATTGCTAGCCATTTTTGAACTAAGACTAACCTCTTAAATAGCTTACCTTGAATGTCAGAATTAAAAAAAAATTAGGTTTACGCGCGCGCATGCATGTGTTGACAGTCGGAGAAAAGCAAGTAGAAGAAGTCGCGATAGCTGCTAGCGCGAAGGAGGTATGACATTTTTGGTCGATAATTCATCTCTTTTGGCTAAAAATTAATCTATATCGTAGAAATTTAAACAATGTTGTTAAAAATTCATTTTTTGGTTGCAAATTCTTCATTTTGCTTAAAAACTCATCTCTTATGTTGCAAACGAAACTATTTTCTTGAGGAATCGTTGTTTTTCTATTTAACTCATGTATATTGTTAAAATTTCGTATTTTTCTGTAAAAACATCAACTAGGGTAATAGCACCAATACTTAGCAAACCTCTCTTCCAATTCTTGGTGCCCTTCGCTAATCTCTTAGATAAAACATTTTTTTCGCATCTTTTGCCTCAGTTAATTTGATTCTATCATTTCTACATATAATGTATGTATAAATTATCCAGTGCAAACAGATACTTATTCAAACTTAAATAAAATTCATTTCGATTTGCAGCCTGCCAATAATAATTGGTCTAAGTATCTAAGGTACCAAGGACTGGTGCTCTTACCCTATTTGGTTGAAAGTTTATCAATTTTGTTAAAAAATAATCCTCTTAAGTTAAAAATACGCGTGAGTCTAGTCTAGGGAGAGTAATCCACATGAATTTTATGTAATCCAGAGTAATCCTATGCAATCCGAAGTAATCTTAAGTAATTTAATCTAATTCTCTAGATAAAGGTTAATCCAGGGTTATCCGATATTATCCGCAATAATCCACTTCGGCTGGACCGTATTTTTACATTCTCATCTTAATGAGAAGGTATTGGTTTAATGTAAAATTTGACTGAATCGGTTTTCATCAAATCTCCACGTTTTGAGACCACTAAGCTAGAAAAAACGACTGTTACCAAGGTGTGTCTGTGTGTAGTCTCTAGTCTGTCTGTAGGCACGATAACTTTCGAAAAAATTATCAGATTGGATTGAGCTTTGGCACATTTTTTAAGCCCTAAAAGAAAAGGAGAGGTTTGTTAGCCTTTTTCTAAAATAAAAATTCAGAAAGTTAGAGCATTTTCAGAATTTTTCAAATCATCTTTGTCAAAAATTACAGCATTTTCAAAATAAAAAAAAAACTCACGGAAATCAACATTTCAAGCCAAACAACGCACGATATGAAAAAAAGTCAAAGAAAAAAACACGTTGCTTTTGGGAAGATCTACAAGATTATAGTAACAACTTTTTGAATTTTCTTAAAAAATCAAAAAATTAAAATTTTGAGCCCATGAAACATACAAAAAATAAAATAAGAAATTTCATTTTACTTTCAGACTATGCAAAATACGAAAAAAGATTATTAAACAAAAATTATACATTCAAGAAAGATCTACAAATTCGCTGTTAAATATTTTTTTATAGAACGCGTAGTTTTTGTTTTAATAGTGAGGAATTACATTCAAAAATAAATAAAAAATCAAATTCTTACATTCTCATCCTAATGAAAAGGTACTGGTTTTATGTAAAAAAAAATTTAATATAGTTTTCTATGAATAAAACAAACACTGTTTGACCAGAAACGGAATTTTCGATTTTTTGGTAGCAGTTTCAGTAAGTTAAACTAAAACGGTTTCTTAAGCAATTAAGCTTTTTTCTTTGGACTTTAAAAAAGTGTGTGGGTATTATGAGAATGTGTTCCTCAGGGCCGATAGAGCCTCGAGTAAATAAACTTACTTTTTAATCTAAAATAAAAACCTATTTCCCAATCACTTCAAACATAGAGGTTTTGTCTATTCTATAATATTGGCACGTAAATTTCTTCTTTTTATCTAAGCCGAGCACGATGTGCGAAAACCGAAAAAAGCCGAGCGCGTAGCGCGAGGTACCTACTTTAGCGAGCGTAGCAAGCCGCGCGCAAAGCGCGCGATAAGAATGTGCCCGCAAAGCGGACAGATTTTTTTGGATTTAGGAAGCAGAACCTAGAAAAAGGGCTATTTTTAAAGTAATTTTGGGTACAAATAGCCGCATTTTTTCGATGCAGACACTCGTCAATAAAAAACTTCATCCATCAAACGCTATCTTTTTCTATCTTTGTGCGTACCCGTAGTTTTCACTGGGCTCTAATTTTTCCTATCCATGCCACAATCCGCTGTTTCTACCATGACTTTTATCTTTTCTTATCCCCTTCTATTTCGAAAGAGAACAAGAAATTATATATTAGAATCAAAAAGAAAAAGATAATTACCTATATTGCATTAAAAAAATATCACACGTTTAAGAAAAATGTTGACAATTTTTAGATAATCCGCGTTTTCAATTTTTGAACCTCAAATACTCATAAGTTTGTCAAAAAAATATCTTTCTTAAAAAAACAAACATATTTGAGTGGTGAATAATTATGTGACTTAAAAAGAGATTGCCTGCACGATTTAAAATGAATTTGGTGAACAGAATCAATTTATAACTTGGGAAAATCCCACGAAAATGATTCACTGTAGTCAGGAAATTCCGAATCATAATATAATCCATAATCCATTGCGACAAATATATTTTTATAAAATATGGCTGACATAAAGTGGGTTCCATATACTGTCTTGAGATTAAATTCTTAAAACTGTGTAAATGGCCCATTTAATGCTATAACTAGAACACTTTTTCGTGCGATAAGAAAGCGACCTGTCACCGCCTTTGAAAAAAGTACCAACACGCGCCAGATCCCGCCAGGCCTAAATTACACCACTGGTTAATATACTTTTGTCCAATCTTTGCTTTTGTATATACGACATAATTCAATGCGAATGTATCCGAAAGACCAGAATTCACCCTTTTCTATGCATGGTGATTAACAATCACAATCACCAAAGAAATAAAAATAATGTAAAACTAAAATTAAAAGAAACACGACATTTTCTTTTGGCTTCAAAAGGTTCATTTAGCGTACCCTTGCGGAGATAGTAACTACATGGTAAAATAAGCATAATCTTAAGAACGAGACTTCAAATATAATTTTTTATTTAATGGTTGAATGGGAATGAGAAAAAAGACAAACCTTTTTACTTGCTCAGGATGCGATTGCACCCAATGCAAAAGGTCATCTATATTACTTGGTGGTGTGACTTTCTTTTTGATTACTTTATCATAACCATCATTAAGATAAAAATAAATCTCAGTTCCTTCTTCGCATGGTATGTAATATTTTAACTGCGATAAATCCTCACTGCACTTGCCATTTTCATTCGTACTTAAATAGCCTACAATTTTCGGATTTTCCTTTAAACAGAAGTTGCCCCTCCAATTTTGTCTGTGCTTTACTTGAAAATCCATTTTCAATGTCTTTGTTTATTCTCTCACCCGCCGGTGAAGTCCCCTGTTCGCCGCAACACTACTTCTACTACTCATTGTCGTCAGACATCAAAGCCATTTTTACAGTGCTGCCACGTCCAAAATAAAAAATCACCAGGAAATTTCAAAATTCTTCAGATTGGTTAAAAATGCATTACCGCTGTAGAAAAAACGTCAAACCCTGCGAAATTCTAAAGATTTCTAAGGATTTCTTCTTTCTTTTGAAGTTACTATATAGTCCGTGCTGTAAACGATTCCCTGCTTAAAATGTCGGATAGAACTCGATTAGAACCCAGTAATAAGTGTGTTCTAATTGACCATAACCGGTCTCTAATCGAATTTTGTCCCCGGGTTGTAACCGGTATCAATCCGGCATACTGGAATATTTGCACCCGATTCCTAACCAGTTCTTAAACGGCCCCTATCTTAATTTCATCCCCGGATTGTACCGTCACCTAATTGGTTTGTAACTGGTTCCTCATAATATTCCTACCCGGTTCTTAACCCGCCCTTACCGGTCTCTAACCAGATTTTGTGTGGGTTGTAACCGCTTTCTATCCGGCATCTTGTAATATTTGTACCCGATTCCTAACCGGTTGTTCACCGGTCCCTATACAAATTTTGTCCCCGGGTTGTAACCGTCACCTAACCGGTTTGCAACTGGGTCCGCATAATATTCCTATTTGGTTCTTAACCGGCCCTAACCGGTCTCTATCTGTATTTTGTCTCCGGGATTGTAAACGGCACCTAACCGGTTTCTAACCAGCATCATGCAATATTTGTACCTGATTCCTAACCGGTTCTTAACCGGCCCCTAACCGAATTTCGTCCCCAGGTTGTAACGGTCACCTATTGTTTTTGACAATATTCAATTCCTGTTTTCGATCGCCGGATAGAACTCGGTTAGGACCGTTTAGCGTACATACCAGTATCAAGTGCCTTTCAGGAACCGGTTAGAGACCAGTTAGAAACTAACTTCAGTCTGACAATATTTAATATCTGTTCCCAAATTCGGGGTAGAACCAGGTTAGCACCGGTTATAACACACACCAGTGTCAAGTGCCTTGCAGGAACCGGTTAGAGACCAGTTAGAAGCTAACTTTGGTCTGAATATTTCTTTTCGATCGCCGGACAGAACCCGGTTAGGACCGGTTAAAACACACACCAGTATCAAGTGTCTTTTAGGAACCGGTTAGAGACCAGTTAGAAACTAACTTCAGTCAATATTTAATTTCTGTTCACAAATTCCGTATAGAAGCCGGTTAGGAGCGGTTAAAAGGTTTTTTAAACTTATTTTCTGTTACCGTTTCCCATATAAGGACCGGTTAGCATCCGGTTAAATTCCAGATATTGAATTTGAGACCAGTTAAGAACCGGTCAGGGACGGTTAGAAACAAGATGGATTTACCCGATCCCTATCTGGTTTCTAAATGGTTTTTATCTGACATTTTAAGCAGGGTTGGTTATTATAGTTTTCAATCCCAATATTCTAAGGTGGACAATAACGCTAAAAGTTTTGAATTACTTTAAATTGTAATGGGAATGTGAGTCATTTTATGCATTTTATCAACATGGCATATGAAAGAAAACAAAAGAGTGATATGAAGTATATTACTCTATGTAAACTAAACCTCAACTAAACCAACGTATATTATACGTATGTATAATATAGTTACATTGATTTTTAATTTTCATTGTTCGGAAGTAAAACTTTACTCCTTTTCTAAATTTTCTTTTGTATCTAAGAGCTTCTTATTAAAAGAGTGACTCAAGAATCAACTGGGTTTTCACCGTTTTAGGGTTCCAATATTTCTGAACTGAATTTTACGCCGAATGATAGCTTATGATAAGACGTCCATAACAAAAAATGTTAAGTTGAGAGGGGGTTTGGCTTCTCAGATATGGAAAGTCAAAGTTATTATATATATATATATATATATATATATATATAATTACAAAAAAAGTTAAACAACCACCGCAGGGTACCACTAAGAGCAACTGCCATCTTGAAAAAATGTCAATGGCCCCCAGTAGAACCGCGGTAAAATACACCTATGGCCACGTCTCACATCCGTGAGATGGGTGGTCACAGGGCACGACGAAATCACAACGACAGGCCGGCGAAACCCTCGTGTGTCTTGAGAACACGAAGCGACCCAAGGATGACAGCTTTCTGCATCCATCTCGCAAGAGCCTTGGCATATTTTTGGCACGCGGGTATGGCTTTAAGGTTACGAACCAGCGATAATTTCACACCTCCGAGAGCACCTATCACAAGAACAATCACTCGTACCGAATATTTTGGGTACAGTCGAAGCAGCTCTCTTTTAAGGTCTTGATATCTCTCCTCTTTTTCTTTCTCCTTTGCAGTGATGTTGTATTCGGACGGAGCCGAGAATTCGATCACGAATATAGTTCGTTTCTCGAAGTCTTGGAGAACAATGTCAGGCCTCGAGTGCGCAACGGAGACTGCTGCCCGAAAATCGTAGTTCCAGAAAATCTGGCACTTCTCGTTTCGGACAATTGACTCTATATCCCTTGGAGCGTTCGGCAGGGCAGGGTCGCGACCAACACCGTAAGAGCGACAAAGGTGGTAATAAAGTACTCTTAGGGCCGCATTATGTCTATAGATATACGTTGTTCCTGCGTGGGTCGGACACCCCGATAGTATATGTTCTAGGTACTCAGCGTGTGCATGACACGCTCTGCACCTATCACTGGGAACTTCTTGACATAAAATGCGGGCGCAGTATGCTAAGGTGGAGATTACACCGTCCTGGCATGCGAAAATAAAGCCCTCTGTACCTGAATTGAGCCCTGATGATTTGAGGAAAGCAAAAGTTTGCTCCTTCGACAAGGACTGTTTTTCTACATTTCTGTGAAAGTTTCCGTGCATTTGCTTGTCGAGTAGCTCTTGGTGAAATCTTCCAACCTCTGCTTTCTTTACTTCGGCTTTTAGACGTGAAGCATCTAGATGGAGTAATGCACTTTCCTCACTTCTGATGTTAAAATTCAGGCCAAGGGTCTCAGCAGCTTGCTCCGCGGCTTTGTAAAGGAACGCCCCTTCGCCAATCATCTCGTGGTTTCTGACCATCTTTAGGAGAGGATCTCTGCCATTCGCAACGATGTAAGCTGTACTCAAAACAATTCGGTTATGAAGACACTGGAGATTCAGAAGTCCGCGTCCGCCTTGCTGGCGTGAAATGTATAATCGCGGAACTGACGAATTGATATGCAAGCTTTTATGCATATGCATGATCTTACGCGTGGTGACATCAAGGGCCTTAAGCTCGTTCTTCGTCCATTGAACCACCCCAAACGAGTAGAGTAGAACCGGGACGGCAAGCATGTTAGTCGCAGATACCTTGTTCAACGCCGACAGATTGGAAGACCAAATCTGTCGAAGAAGATGCTTGTATCTGCTTCGGAGAGACTCCTTCACTGATGCTACGTCCTGAATGCGGCTTTGAGGCACGCCCAGGTATGTATAGGTCTCTCCAGTGTTAAGATGTCTAATAACACTTATATCCACAAGCTCAGGGTCCTTGGGAACGCCAGTAATCTTTCCTTTCTTCAAACTAATTTTGGCACACTTGTCCAAACCAAAGTCCATCCCAATCTCTCCTGTGTAGTTCTTGACGATATTTAAAGCAGTTTGAAGTCTGCTTTTACCAGCGGCATAGATCTTCAGGTCATCCATATAGAATACATGAGTGACCTTATGCTCACGCTGATTAGTGTCGCCACAGAGGTATCCAGGAGAATTTCGTAGTGCAAGAGATAGAGGCAAAAGTGTGATGCAAAAAAGCAAAGGGCTCATACTATCCCCTTGAAAGACGCCCCTCTGGAAGGTGACGTTGTTCGTCGTCAGACGATAATTCCTAGATGAGATGGTAAATCTAGTTTTCCAAAGAGGCATCAATCTCTCTATGCATCTCACTATGTGTGGATGTACCATCAAGCTTTCCAACAGACAGATGATAAGTCTATGAGAGGTTGAATCAAAAGCTTTCCGGTAGTCAATCCAGGCCATTGACAGGACGCGCTGATGGACTGTAGCGTCTTT
>CAKNXH010000058.1:0-20770 GCA_932178445.1 Andricus quercusramuli | reverse complement strand
TCAATCCAGGCCATTGACAGGACGCGCTGATGGACTGTAGCGTCTTTACAGACACACCTGTCAATCAGCAGGTTCTCTCGACAGCCTGCTACACCTTTTTTCGAGCCACGTTGTTCGTACATCTCTCGCCATACAGGCTCAATTCGTCGAACAATCCTGTTGTTTAGGATAGCTGTAAAAATCTTATACAGTGTGTTCAAACAAGTTATTGGCCTGTAATTCTCTGGTTTGGACAAGTCGCCTTTTTTCGGTAGGAGTATAGTGCGTCCTAACACTAGCCACTGCGGAATGGGCATCTCCGACTTTAAATATGAGGTGAATATGCGGGCCAAATGTTGGTGTGTAGAAGTAAACTTCTTCCACCAAAAGTTCTTGATACAATCTGGTCCAGCACCGGAAAAGTTCTTCGTGCCTCTAAGTGCTTTTTTCACCTCTTCGGCAGTGACTGATGGGCACTCCTCCTCAGATTTTATGAGGCTGTCGCAAAACTCCTTGAAGCGGATGATATTGTCAGTATCTTCTTTCAACTCTAGTGTTTTCGGGATCTTGTACACCTCTCTCCAAAAAGTCTCTACCTCCTTGGGCTTGGGTGGATTTTTTACAAAAACAGGGGGATCACTGAAGAGGCGTGATGGGTCAGCAAGAAACTGTTGATTCTCCCTGATCCATCTCTCCCTCTTCTGTATCCTCCTCCTTGCGTCAGATAACAGCCTTATTTTGTCAACAATATGCTGCTTGATTGTCAGCAGCTTTGACTTGTTCAGTGTGTGATTCAAGGTCCTTAGTTCTTGGGCGAACTTTCGAACCCTTTCCGTGAACGGTTTACCAGATGTTATGTAGTCAATCACACATTGAACACGGGACGCATTCTGTCTTGCCCATCCAATTTTCTTGTTCAGTTGATGCAAGCGTCTTTTGGTCTTTTGATCCATCGTCGGTTTCAGCCTTCGATTTGAATCAGCCAAAGCTCTCGCAGCACCATAAACTGAGCAATTGATGGTCCAGAGGTCGGACTCTTGCGAGATATCTCCACAAAGGGAGGCATCCATTTCAGCCAGATCTTGGGGCTTAAGAGGAACTTGCATGTTGATGTTCCTCCTTGTACTGAAATTGCCATCATCTTCAAGAAGATGCCTACTTTCTGCGGTTGGTCTTAATGTCGTTTCATCTTCGTCTGCAGCTTGTTCAAGCAGCGGTTGAGGAAGCGCTCCGCGTACATATCCATTTTTGCGGAGGTAGTCGGCTTGATTTCGCAAAGACTGATGCGAAACGTGTTGAAGCTCTGGGTGTTTCTGGCACCACAGAGTATGCATACGCGCCATAAAGCCTCCACGAACAGGGATAATACTGGCATCGTAGCAGTCTAACACATCATTCTTAAGTTGATCCGTCCACTCAATGTGGGCGTTTCGCCGGTTCGTCGTTGTGTTTCCATCTAAATTATTTTCAGCACCCCGAACTCTAGGATGATCGGCATTGTTTGCCGATCCATTGTCGGGTGCTCTGCGCGTTCGATCGTTTTGAACCGCATCTACAACATTTTGGTGGTTTTTTTGGTTTCATTGTTGTTCCCACGAGCAGCTAGGGAAAGGGTTCGTCCATCCTTGTAGAGCCCCGCGTGCAAGGATAAGGCTATTACTCTGAGACATCGCCCGATATCCCAGGGTCACCGTTAAAGACACCTCACCCAGGTGCCATGCAGCTTTCGGCACGGTTCTCACACCTTCGCTTAGGGGTTATTCCTTCGGGACCATCCCTGGACAATTGTCCGCGACTGCTTATTAATTATTGTACCCATATTCAGCAGAAACCCTTGGTACGGGGACCCTCTATCCGCAACCCGAGGACGCGTTCGGTGGCTTTGTCATAAGCCCTTCGGTTCTATTCCAAGGGAATCGAAATATAATATAATATATATATATATATATATATATATATAATTTAAAAAAGAGTTAAACAACCACCGCAGGGTGCCACTAAGAGCAAGTGCCATCTAAAAAAAATGTCAATGGCCCCCAGTAGAACCGCGGTAAATCACACCTATGGCCACGTCTCACAACCGTGAGATGGGTGGTCACAGGGCACGATGAAATCACAACGACAGGCCGGCGAAACCTTCGTATTCCTTGAGGACACGAAGCGACCCAAGGATGACAGCTTTCTGCATCCATCTCGCAAGTGCCTTGGTATATTTTTGGCACGCGGGTATGGCTTTAAGATTACGAACCAGTGATAGTTTCGCACCTCTGAGAGCACCAATCACAATGACAATCACTCGCACCGAATACTTTGGGAACAGTCGTTGCAGCTCTCTTTTAAAGTCTTGATACCTCTCCGCCTTTTCTTTCTCCTTTTCAGTGATGTTGTATTCGGCCGGAGCCAAGAATTCGATCACTAATATAGTTCGTTTCTCGAAGTCTTGGAGAACAATGTTAGGTCTCGAGTGAGCAACGGAGACTGCTCCCCGAAAATCGTAGTTCCAGAAAATTTGGCACTTCTCGTTTCGGACAATTGACTCTTCTATATATCCCTTGGAGCGTTCGGCAGGCCAGGGTCGCGACCAACACCATAGGAGCGACAAAGATGGTAATAAAGTACTTTTAGGGCCGCATTATGTCTGTAGATGTGAGTCGTTCCTGCGTGGGTCGGACACCCAGATATTATGTGTTCTAGGTACTCAGCGTGTGCATGACATGCTCTGCACCTATCACTGGGAACTTCTTGACATAAAATGCGGGCACGGTATGCTAAGCTGGAAATGACAGCTTCCTGGCATGCAAAAATAAAACCCTCTGTACCTGAATTG
Source organism: Andricus quercusramuli (assembly GCA_932178445.1). Lineage (NCBI taxonomy): Eukaryota > Metazoa > Arthropoda > Insecta > Hymenoptera > Cynipidae > Andricus > Andricus quercusramuli. The sequence goes on along the minus strand of CAKNXH010000058.1, from coordinate 17,964 downwards.
AGCCCTGATGATTAGAGGAAAGCAAAAGTTTGCTCCTTCGACAAGGTCTGCTTTTCTACATTTCTGAAAAAGTTTCCGTGCATATGCTTGTCGAGTAGCTGTTGCTTAAATTTTCCAAACTCTGCTTTCTCTACTTCGGCTTTTAGACGTGAAGAATCTAGATGGAGCAATGCACTTTCCTCACTTCTGATGTTAAAATTCAGGCCAAGGGTCTCGGCCGCTTGCTCTGCGGCTTTGTAAAGGAACGCTCCTTCGCCAATCATCTCGTAATTTCTGACCATTTTTAGGAGCGGATCTCAGCCATCAGCAACGATGTAAGCTGTACTTAGAACAATTCGGTTATGAAGACACTGGAGATTCAGAAGTCCGCGTCCGCCTTGACTGCGTGAAATGTATAATTGCGGAACTGACGGATTGATATGCAAGCTTTTATGCATATGCATGATCTTACGTGTGGTGACATCAAGGGCCTCAAGCTCGTTCTACGTCCATTGAACCACCCCAAACGAGTAGAGTAGAACCGGGACGGCAAGCATGTTAGTTGCAGGTACCTTGTTCAACGCCGACAGATTGGAAGACCAAATCTGTCGAAGAAGATGCTTGTATCTGCTTCGGAGAGACTCCTTCACTGATGTTACGTCCTGAATGCGGCGTTGAGGCACGCCCAGGTATGTATAGGTCTCTCTAGTTTTACGATGTCTACCCCAGTAGCAAGATAACTGCAGACTGGCACAAGCTGGGCGCCAGAAAAAGAAGAATCTGTTTGCAGCCTGGCGCCCGGTTGGTTCCGCTTTGGCGTGCTGTTCTGTCACCAGAGTCTGGTGTAGCAGATCCTGGCCCAGACTGGTCATGATATACACCAGACAAAATAAAAATAACGCAAAATGGTACTAAATATGTTTCTGTAATAGTTTTACACTATATTTGAGCCCTTTCTGAGAGAATATATTGTGGAAACGTCACAACATTCCAGGAGACACACTGAAATATTAAAAACATAACCTGTTGTCGTAGAAGCTTGCATGCTTGCATGTTTGGTCATACTTGTGAATGGTTCAAATTTCCGATTGATAGATTCTCAATTTCATTATTTGTATCCTACATTAATTACTAGTGTTTAAACTAAATACCAGAATCTGGTTCCTTTATTCACCAGATTCTGTTTCTCGTCTGATCATTTCTCCCGCCAGTCTGGTCAACTAGAGGGAGTAGAGGTTGAGCCAGTATCTGGCCTCTGTCATACAAGGCAGACGTTGCTACTAGGGTAATAACACTTATATCCACAAGCTCAGGGTCCTTGGGAACGCCAGTAATCTTTCCTTTCTTCAGATGAATTTCGGCACACTTGTCCAAACCAAAGTCCATTCCAATATTTCCTGTGTACACTGTGAAAACTATGGTTCCATTTTAATTGAGCATCACTTTTTTAGCGTCCTGTTATAATACCAAATCGTCTTGTTTTGATGCCACCGTTCGTACTATTTTACTTTGCTAACTTCAGATTGAAAAGTCGTACGTACTAGAGAACTGAAATAATGAACAGGGAGTATTATTTTAATTGCTTGCAACTTCATGCTTATGAGAATTCTTCATTGTTTAATTTTTCTTCTACTTTTGAAATGTGCTAGAGAAAATATAAAAGGGGAACAAGGTGGCATTATTTTAATTAAATAGCTCTTAGAAAATAAAAAATAATGCGCAAATACACTTACATTAAAAAATAGTTATTTTTAAAGTTACTGAAAAAATAAAGTTTATTGTTTTTTTTTTTTTTTAGTATTTAACCGAAAAGTGAGGTAGTTTAGAGGTCTGTTTTTTAATTTTGAATCTTTTTCATGCTCATTTTGCCTTCATATTAGGACACTCGAGGAGTATACCAAAAACCAATCCAATCTGTCAATTCTTTCGAAAGTTATCGTGCTAACAAAATAAAAATCTACATACATACATACACACACATACATGCAGACAGACACGTTCGCGAAAACCTGCTTTTTGGGTTCAGAATTTCTCAAAACGTGGACATTTGACAAAAATGGAGGGGGTCAAATTTTACATAAATCTAATACCTTCTCTGATGAAAATGCAAAAAATCACAGAAAATTCTAGCCAGGTATACGTGAAAGCTTAAAGTCTTCCGAATTGAATAATATGTATATTGTTGTTCCTAACATTTTTTGAAGATAGTGCTGATAGCGCCCCCAAAATCTTGTTTTTCGGCACGTTTTACATCAGCGCTATCGTAAAGAAATTTCCAGAACAACAATATACTGATGGTTCAATTCGGGAGACTTCAAGATTTAACGTGTACCTGGCTAGAATTTTCTGAGATTTTTTTTTTGAACGAGTTGCGAGCGATCAAAGTGAGGGTCGCGTACTTTTGACGCAGACTTTAGTAGGAGAACCTGGAAAAAGGACTATTACCACCGACATTTTGGGTACAAGTAGCAGCATTTTTTCGATGTAGTCAAGCCCTAAACAGAAACTTCAGTGGAGACTAATCTTGTTTTTATAATCACTTTATTATTCTCAAATTACAAAATAAGGTCCCTGGCGGACCGAACGAACGGAGCGGATACGCTACAGCGTATCCTTATAGTATCCACATCGTATCCTCTCCGTATCATGCAAGAAAAACTCATTAAAAAAGGAAGATGGACATTTCACTTGTTGAAATTCGGATTCTACGTGAAATTTTACGTTAAAAGGTCACGGAGTAATCGCAATAGTTTTTCTTGCAACATTAAAAACTTAAAAAAAAATATAATACTTATCGATAACGTGGGCTGAATGCGACTTCAAACGCATCGTCGACGAATAACGCCTATGAAGTACTACTGAATGACGATGCGTTTGAAGTCGCCTTCAGCGCACGTCATCGATAAGTATTATATTTATTAAAAGTTTTTAATGTTGCAAGAAAAACTATTGCGATTACTCTGTGACCTTTTAACTAAAAATTTCACGTAGAATCCGAATTTCAACAAGTGAAATGTTAATCTTTCTTTTTTAATGAGTTTTTCTAACATGATACGGAGAGGATACGATGTGGATACTATAAGGATACGCTGTAGCGTATCCGCTCCGTTCGTTCGGTCCGCCAGGGGTTTTCTCATTGAATAAAATATATCTAGTAGTACAGTTCCAGATTAAATTGCCTTAAAATATAAGGATAACATAAACATCATACGAATCAAATCAAATACGTGTCACGTGACCATAACTAGTTTTAATATAATTATAAACAATACTCCATTACATATATTTGATGTTATCACAGAAAAAACTAAGTGTAAACTTTACCCGGATTTCGGGGTAAAGATTACCTGCAACAAAAATTACCCCATGTGGGTAAACTTTTCCTGACGTCTCGGTATTTTTCTGGTTTTACCCACGCTTGTGAGGAACTTTTGACAGTTCTAACGATTCGGCAAGTCAGCCTTTGTGAAGCCGCACTTATCCGATTTGCCTGTTACAGCAACCATCAGCTAACTTCACTTCAGCGATTCAAAGCTAGTGGCTTCCAATTTTCAAGACCGTGGTGACAACTTTTATGAGAACAAAAGACAGTTTCTGCCCATCGAGGGTAATTAATATTTGAGTTTTACCAATACGAACAGGTAAAAATACGAAGTTATCTGCAACACTACTTACCCGAAGTTTTTTCTGTGATAATATCTGTATTAATATTATTGTATTAATTCAATGAGAACACCCCCCCCCCCTCCACCTCATGGCTAGGAGGCTGCATGAACTACTCGATATGGAAGGTGGTAGCGAGGTTCGGAGGGATTTTTCAAGCAGAGAGAGATTTTGGGGTGACAAATGGATGTCAATTATCATTTATCGCATCTAGACCACTCAATGAATACCTGGAAGGAAACTCTTTCTTTGACATAAACAATTATCGACTCTCCCTGATATATTGCTGAGGGTGGACACTGCAGAAATAAAGTAGGGAAGATACTGCTTCTCCTAAAATGTCAACCCGATACCGAGAATTAATGGGGCTATAAATCGTCAAATTAGGGCAACATTACAGAACACTAATACTTTGAAGGAATTATGAAACTATTATATACACAGTTGAAGGAAAGTAAAAATACAGAGTTTGTTAGCATGAGAAACAGTAAAGGCGAAATGCTATATGATGTAGACGGGATAGTAGACGCTTTGAAAGACTCTTTTAAAGAACTATTAAGAGGTGAAGATATAGGGCAACAAAACTGCGACATAGAACATAATGCACTAGAAAACTCAATTGAAAAAATCTGTGTCACTGAGGTCAGAGATATAATTAAGAACTTGAGAAACGGTGAGGCTGCGGGTATAGACAATATTAGCGCTGAAATGCTTAAATACGGTGGCGAGTACATACCTCACAGGTTGTGCGAATTAATAAATTTATGTACCGAAAGGGAGAAGTCCCAGACGATTGAAGAAAAGCGATTATCGTACCAATATACAAAAGAAAAGAAGGTAAAAGCAACTGCAGTAATTACAGAGGTATCAGCCTACTAAGTACCGTAAGTATAATATACTCAAAAATACTTATCCGTAGGGTAATGGAAATTACAGAAGAGATAATATGGGAAGTTCAAAGTGGATTTATGCCAGGAAGATCATGTACAGATCAGATATTTAGCCTAAGACAGGTCACAGAAAAAAGTTTGAGTGTAGGAAAGAAAGTCTTCTGTGCATTTATTGATCTAGTTAAAGCCTTTGACAAGTTAAATAGAAGTAAACTTTGGGAAGTCCTTAAAGAGTATGGAGTAAATGGAGGGCTCCTACAAGCCATAAAAACAATATAAACAGGTAGTAAAGCGAGCGTAAGGGTAAATGGGAAACAGAGTGAATGGTTCGATATTATGCAAGGCGTGAAACAAGGATGCGTTATGTCCTCGTGGCTATTTATCATATTCATGGATAAGTGTCTAAGAACTGCCCTCTTCGACGAAAAAGGTGTAGATCTCGAAACCGTCAAGGTACGTGGGTTGGCTTTCGCAGATGACAAGATTGTTATGGCAGAATCAGTTGAAGAGTTGCAAAGAATGTTGAATAAACTTAATACAAGCATGAAGAACATGGACCTCAAAATTAACGTGAATAAAACGAAAATTATGGTGTTTGAGGGAAAAAGTGACAAAACAATATGCAACATTGTCCTAAATGATGAGAGATTAGAACAAGTTGACAAGTACGTATGTCGTATATCTAGGTAGTCTATGCACTAAGGACGAAAAAATAGATGGGGAGTTAGATAGGCGCATAAATAAGGCTCACTTGGGGTGATCGCTAGAGAGATTGATCAGCAACCTGGGTCGGAGCAGTGTTGCGGAGTGAACGTGTCATTTATATAAATAACACGAGAACTGCGGATCAATCTAAAACATCTATACCTAACACCTATATACCCATATACCGATCTACCTCATACCTATATACCTATTTCACTACTTTCCAACCGAGCAAGTCACGCCTACCCCACCTACCAAATATGGTGTATTAAGCTCGCAACACAGAAATAACTTGGTTTACGAAACGTTGCAGGTAATCATTCAAACAGGGTAATAGTCTGCTGATTGTTCCAAACTGAGGTAAACTTTCCGTGGTTCCAGGCCTGTAACGTTCTGTCTCTAACGGAGTGCACCGGAGATACCTTCGATTCACCACGGAATGTTTACTTCAGTTTGAAGTACCCACTTCGCGTTTACCCTGCTTGACCGTTATTATCTGCAAAATTTCTTATCCTCAGTTTTTTCTGTGGGGTTGATTTAGTTGCCTGGTCTTTTCCGGTCCAGTATTATTCGGCATCACTTTATCTACTACTGATGTTCGCGAACATCAGTAGTAGTCCAGCTTCATTCAACGTAACACTTTGTTATAAACTTCTACTAAATCGTCGAGAGTTTTGCGTAATCGGATTACTTCATTACCAGTATTTATCTTTAGTAGCTGTTCCTTCCTCTTTCTCTTCTTGACCTCTGAGCACCTCTTGAATAGAAATTTTTATTTCTTTGTGGATTGCCTCTTTTTCTTGAAAATTCAGATTCCGACCTGAAATATGGAAAATAACGAGTAGAAGTGGCCTGGAATCTACGTTCGTTTTCTGATGATTGTCTTCTACGTGAAGGATTGTCCCAAAATCTTCCTCGATTCGATTCAATTCTTGAACTATGAGGCTCAGGCTCACTTATTCTTGCAAAAATTCTATCCTGAAGAATTTTTTTATTTTTATTTGTCACATTTGCAACGTACATGCCAGGCAGAAATGAATATCGTGAGGCATTATTAACATTGTTTAATATCTTCGTTTCGATCCTTTTTGAACCTCGGTTTTTAGGTTCCCAAGAAAACTTATAAACAACTTTATCATAATCCTCTGTAACAATGCTTTTCACGTGTTTTAAAAATGCATGACAGAAATTCTTTTCAGCATCAGGATTCCAGTTTATTAGTCTTCTTTGCTGCTTAAAAAATTAATAAAGTCAACAAAGTTATGCTTGATTTAGGGCTCGGATTGTACACATTTTTTGAAAAAATTCGACTTTTTGAAGAACAATGCGACTAATTGACTATTTTCCGTATTTCTCAAAATTTCGCTATACTTTGTTTCAATTCTAATCACAATGAAACTCCTTCAATTAAGATTTAAAACTATAGAAATATCGAAGGTTCATACTTAGAAAAATTGTTCAACTTATTAATAGAATCCAATAAGAAAATCCAACTATTTTTGGTTGGAAGTTCATTCTTTTTTATTACAAATTCGACTATTTAAATGAAAATTTAATTATTTTGTTGAAAATTCAACCACCTTGGTCGAAAATTTAATTTTTGGTTAAATATTCGCCTTTTTGGAATAAAAAATTCCTCCTTTGGATTGAAAATACTTCTATGGTAGGAAACTCATCTTTTTTGGTTTAAAATTCCTGTTCCTTAGTTAAAAATTAACTTTTTAGTTAAACATTTAAATGTTCTAACTAATTTGTATTTTTGTATGAAAACTGAACTATTTGGTTAAAAATTCATTAATTTTGTTGTAAATTCGTCTCTTTTGATTAAACGTCCAACTATTTGGTTGTAGATGCAACTGTTTTGTGAAAAGTTTTTTTTTTTAATTCAGCTACTTGGTTAACAATTCATTTTTCTTGGATGGAAACTGTTTTTCGCTGGGGTTTGAACTCCTTTATTTGAAAATTCGACCATTTGGTTGAAAATTCCATTTTGTTCAAAAGACAACTGTTTTGTTGAAAATTCATTTCTTAGGGAAAAAACGTAACCACTTTTGGATGAAAATTCATCTTTCTTGGTTAAAAATTAATCTATTATGTTGAAAATTCGTCTCTTTTCGTTGAAAAATGAACTATTTGGTTGAAAATTCGTCTTTCCTGGTTTAAAATTATTTTTTGGTTTGAAAATTTAACTGTCTTCTACTAAATTAGATTTTTGCTGGAAAATTCAACTATTTGGTAAGAAATTAAATTTTTTTTGAAATTTCGTCGTTTTTAATTGAAAAATCAACTACTTGGTTGAAAATTCATCTTTCAGGTTTCGAAATTAACATATTTGCTGAAAATGTAACTGTCTTCTAAAAAGTTAAACTTTTTTGTTTGAAAATTCAAGCATTTGGTTGAAAATTCATCTTTGTGGGTATTCAACTGTATGGCTGAAACTTCAATTACTTTGTTAAGAATTCATCTCTTTACTTGAAAGTTCTCAAATATTTGGTTGTAAATGCAACTGTTTGTTTAAAAATATTTTTTTGCTCAATTTCAACTATTTAATTGAAAATTAATATTTCGGTTCTAAAAGTTAACTATTTTCTAAGCCAAGGCAAGTTGAACAGTTCAGAAATTAATATTTTGAACTCATTTTCTGAATCCTTCAAGCTGAATGACTATTGTTAAGAGGTTGTTTTAACTTTAGAATTTATTTTGATTGTGCAAAGAAAATTTGAAAATCAATGAGAATTATGTACTCTATATTGCTTAACAAATAAAGTTATTATTTCAGTCATTCAGTGTCCGATACTACTTTTTATCATCTTTAAAATTTTGAAGCGACTTTTTGTGGAATTTTCTCGAAATTCCAAGCGACTTTCATTCTAATTATTTTATGCGACTAGTGCAACTTTTTTCAAGCCTTCGAGTTGATCCGAGCCCTGTTGAATCTAAAATACATAAAAATAAAGACAAATAATTTCTTTTCTGCCATTTTTAGACAAAAATGCATACTTCAATCTTTTTTATTACTTCGTCCAATGTATATTCTTCCAATTTTTTTAGAATTCCTTCTTCTGTTCTGTATCCAAATAAAATTTTGTTCACGCAGCTCAAAAAAGACTGACACCAGCATTTAGCCAGTTTAAAGTAATAGGACTTATTTGGGGTGTCTTCAAATAATTTACTTGTTTTCAATTCACAAAATTTAAAGTCATTTGTTAAGAGAGATTTTTCTGTTAGAATCTCATCGGAAATCACTCCGTCTACTTCCCCTGCGTAAAGCATATTGTGTTCCCCAAATTGATAAGAGAAAATACCACAAAATTCCTCCTTTTCATTAACTGGCTTTGAAGTGTCTGGAGGTCTTTCGGGATGATCTGTGAAATATTAATTTAACCTTTAAAATAGGTTTTTAGTTTCAAGTATTGTAAGTAGGTACAGGTAATTAAAATTACGTTTTCAATTTTTTATGGCTTATGGATATTTTACCTGAGAGAACGAACTGCTCGAATTTATAGCCCCAAGAATCTGTCATTTTTTGTTTTTCTGATCTGCCTAACTCATAGTTTCTTTTTTCGTGCGTAAGAAATGCACATAAATAGATGGTTTCTTGAAATTTTTGAGCACAAATTATCCATCCATTGTTTGGGTTTACCAAAGTGGACCATAAGGAGCTAATCACTCCTCGCATAGAGATGAAATGTGGCCTGAAACTTTACAAAGTTGATTAAATTTATATTCAACAGACTTCATATTCATATATATATATCAGGCCTCGGACTCACACCACAATTAACATTTTTTTACCCTTTGTTTAACCATTTAACTATTTTGCTACAATTTGGAAAAAATTGCTTTAATGATACTATTTTCACAAATTGCTCACTACTGTACTACTTTTTCACATATTACAAGATTTTAAGGGATTTTAAAAATGTTCAAAACATTTCGAGGGATGTCTAAAAGTTTCAACAGATTCCCAGAGTTTCCAAAGGATTTTAATTGATTTCAGGGATTTCATATGGTTATGAAGCTGTTACCTTTTTTGAAAGATTCTACGGGATTTCAGAAAATTTCGAAAACATGGCGAGATTTGAAGAAATTCAATCTGATTTCAGAGGATTTCAAACTTTCTAAAATTTTGTAAAAGATTTTAAGAGATATCACAAATTTGAAGATAATTTACGGGATTTCAAAGTATTTCAAGGGATTTCACAAGACCTATGTGATTTTATGACATCTCTAAGGACTTTGAAGATTTGAAAAATTACAATGGATTTCAAAGATTTCTGGGTATTTTACAAGATTCCAAGAAATTTCGAGAGAATACAAAATTCCAAGGGGTTTCAAGAGGGTATCGAAGATATTAAAGGATTTAAGGGCTATTTTATGGATTTCAAGAGATTTCTACTGCTTTTATGAGGTCTCGGGGAATTTGAGATTTCAACATTTTTAAAGGAATTTTAAAAGATAGTTTAAGGTTTCAAGATGTACGGTATTTCAAAATATTTCTAGAGATTTCACAAAATTTAAAGGTTTTTAACAGTTTCAAAGGATTTTAAAGAATAAAGTGTATTTTATATGATTGGAGGAGCTTAATCAAATTGTATGGGATATTAGAAGATTAAAAAAATTTTATCATTTCTTAAGGATTTTGGAAGATATTACAGATTTCAAGATTAATCGAAATGTCTCGTCGTCCCGGAATTCGGGATAAGTAGTCAATATTTTTCAACTCCCGGAATTTTTGGGGACGACTAGACACAGCCTTTTTTAATTTTGAGTTGAGACATTTAGGAATGTGTTATTTGGGGTATTTTAAAAGTCGTGACAGAGGAAAAAAGTTTTAAAAAAAAATTAAAATTGTTAAAATAATTTCCAAATATGTTAAGCTAGAAATATTATACTTGAAATTTATGAAACGTATCATTTATCGCAAAAAATAATAACTTTTCACAATTTAAAGGCGAAACAAAAATTGTTTAAACAAATAATCATTGTTTCAACAGTTCAAAATTAGTTCGGAAATACTTTAAAATTTGTCACTTATCAGATAAAAATAACTCATTTCGAAAAATTTACAAAATATACCGTCTTTAGCATGAATTTTACATAAAACCGCTATTTTGCATTTTGGGGCATTTCCTTAAGAAGTGACTCAACTTTAATTTGCAAAAAGTTAATAAAAAAAAATTCTTTTCTCCATTTTTTCGAAAACCGAGCTTTTCCCATTTAAAACCCCATGTTAATTTCCGGGACCCGGGTTAACGCTGATCGATTAAAAAACATATGGAATTTCTTTTTCCGGAAAATAAACAAATTGGGGGAGGGGGGTCGATCACCAAAAATTGAAAGTCTAATTTTTACATGTATAAATTTGGACCACCCTAATACACATGTACGGTTGAATTTCAAGAGCAGATACCAAACCTCACTAGAATCCAAAATTAAAAGTGAAATATATATATTTTAATCAGTTAAAGAATATATAGCCATTAAAAAATGTATTAAGATGAACGTGAAATGATTTGAAATAGATTCAGTCAATTATTACTGAAATGAAAAACAAAAAATATTAAAGATAAAGTGGTATTTATTTTAAAAACAAACTTTTAGAATATAAATATTTTCCAAACGTTCAAAATTTACTCTGAAATATGTTGAAGGAATTTAAAAAACTTATTTTCGAATACATATAGTATAATATAGGTATATGTAGGTTTAGACAAAAATAAGACAAAATTAGAGACATTTAAATTAATCAAATTTGTGCAAGGGAGATCAAATTTAACCGATGTAAAAAGTATATTTTCACACAAAAAACTCACTCTTATATTTTTTGCCAATTTTTTGTTAAATTTAGCCTTCTATAAGAACAATTCCATGGCAAATCATCTGAAGAATTTCAGCTATTTGTTAGTAATTTTTATGAAAATTCTAGTATCCATCCTCTTAGGAGGTGAAAGAAAAACCCTAAATTAATTTTTGAAAAATTCAAAAAAAATTAGGAATTATTCAAAATTGAAATTTTAGTCCTTTTTTTAACTTCCATAACTTTTGTGATTTTGATGCTATCAAGGTGTACTTTTTTGAATTATTCGTAATGAGACACAGTTATTCACTTTTTATTTTCTTTTATTTTTTTATAAATAGCTTACAAGGTCCTCTACAAACCCTGTAAATGTCAAAATGGCATCTCCCTTAGTTTTCGAGAAATAATTAAAACGTACACCGGAACAATGGACACGATGTGAAAACCCACGTAAACAATAGACGAATGTTATACTCGTATGCACGAACTTCAGAGTTCAGACTTTCGGGCGCTGGACTCGATTTGAATTATTTATCAAAACCTAAGAGAAATCCTATTTTTATATTTACAGGGTCTTTAGAGGACATTGTAAGCTACCTATAAAATAAAAAGAATATAAAACGTGAATGTTTTCAGAAATTCAGTTAAATATTTTTTATTAAAAAATCCAAGAACTTTTTGAAATTTGTTTTCAATACGTTTGGAAATCTGCTACTTATTACGAATAATTTAAGAAAAAAACACCATAATGGCATTAAAGTTACCAAATTTATGAAAGTTAAAAAAAAAGTACCAAAATTTTCAATTTTGAATACCTTTTGGGTTTTTTCAATTTTTCAAAAATTATTAAAGGGCTTTTCTTTCAACAACTAAGAAAACGGATACTGAAATTTTCATCAAAATTTCTAACAATAGCTGAAATTCTTCAGATGTCTCATGCGGGCTAAATCATTTTTGTGGCCACGAGAACTTTTTTTCCTGAGAATACAATTATCGAATTTTTCTCATAAACGATGCAATATATCATAAAAGAGCAAGAGGCCCCAGGCGGAAATATTATATATAGTTTATATATAGTGTAAAGTATTATATATAATATATAAACTATACATAATATTTCCGCCTGGGGCATTTTTTGTAAATTTAGATAATTAAAATTTAATTTTTAATAAATTAAATTTGAAAATTTAATTTATCGTGACAAAATTCTCGTGGTCAAAGAAATAATTAAGCCTACATAAAACACATAGGATTTCTTCCTTATAGAAGGCCAAATTCAACAAAAAATAAAAGAGTGAGTTCTTTATGAAAATCGTCTTTTTATATTTTCAAACATATGGTCGCACTTTGTTAATTTTGCACTTTTTTCTTCGACAGATTTCGCAACAGGACGGTAAAACTCACCATGATCCGTATAAAATTTATTTATCTGAATCAGATAGAAAACTATAGAATTTTGAAGAAAAAAACAATTTTTTTTAATAGACGTCAACATTCAAAGACTGGCAACTTCGTGGAAAATTTTTGTTTCTCAAATCAGAAAAGTTCAGTTTATTATAAGTATTTTAATTATAATTATTATTTTCAAAATTTGTATAGCTAAAAAATAGCGAGTAAGATTCAGTGAAGCATAAAAATACTGTTTTATTTATTTCTAGACTGGACAACACTAATTGTAAGTTACATATTACGCTACGTAATATGTGAATGCTCTTTTATGTATTGAAATTATTTTAAAATCAAAGTAGAATGAAATGTTTTGAAAGTTATTAATACCTTTGTATCGGTTCTGGATGCGAATTTGCCCAACGTAAAATGTTATTTATATTGGAAGGAATAATGGGATCTTTGTGAGTCACTTCTTGATATCCCTCATTTAGGTTGAAATTAACATCTTTATTAGATGGTGGATTGTAGTATTTCAATTGTGATAAATCTGGTTTGTATCCACTTGAATCCTGGCAGAAAAATCCGATCACTTTCGGTTTTTCTCTTATTTCCTGAAAGCTCTTTTTTGACCAATAATTCACATTAAAAACTTCAAAATGCATTTTTCTGTTACTGTTTTTTTTTCGTATAAAGTATAAAGTAGAGACCCTCTGTTAAATTAATTTCCTCTCACTATCTACCGGCTACCGTGAACTTCTACTTTTTCCGGCGAACTACGCAATTTTTAGCAACATGACATGAGACATGGAATGGAATTGTCCTTCAATCCACTAGATCTACATTCATCCAATGAAAATTTATAAACAAGAGAACTAAAACATTTGATTGGATATCGAAACTAATGATTTATTTGCTAAACTACAAAGCTTAAAAATGGGATTCCCCTTCATATCAATTTGGTACTCAAGGTTGTACACTGTGATGGTGCATTTATATCTCTGTCCGTCCGACCGGAGCAGGCAGAATTAAAAGTCATGAGAGTAAAAGAGATAGAGAGTATTTTTGGTTCAATTTTCCGCTCTCTATTTCTTTTACTCTGATGGACGTCGAGTTCTTTCACGTAAAATACGTAAATAAGATATTTTTATGTAACTAACCTCGAGTGGTGGGTAAGTAACATTTTAGAAGGTACTACTCATCGTTATCGTTATATTGAAATATATATGAGAAATATATACTAAGTAAAATAATTAACGCTTATTTCTATTTGTATTCAGGGCTGCTGGTTCAAATCATTTTTTTAAGTGATAACTTCCTATGACACAGCGTAAACTCGCAAAACTAACAAGATTTGAGGGCAAATACGGATACCGCTTCACGGGTACCCTTATGAAAAAGAAGTATTGGAAAGTATTGGATCTAATACTTTTTTCGCGAATAAGTATTGGAAACCAATACTTTCTCGGGGGAAATTACGATATCCGTGGCGACAAAGTTTTTATGTGGATTCCTATAGGATTTTTAGCGAGAAACACGAATCTGAAATTTTTAAGTCGATATCTCGAATAGGTTTCGAGATATCGATTTCTTTATGTTAAAATTATTTTCTTTTGTTTTTGATTAACATATTTTCTGAATATCGATTTCTATGAGATTTTTTGCGAGAAACACGGATCTATGATTGTTAAATCGATATCTCGAATAGTTTTCGATATATCGATTTTTTATGTTAAAATTATTGACTTTTATTTTTGATTAATATAAGTTCTAAATATTGATTTCAATGTGATTTTTTGCGAGAAACACGGATCTGACATTTTTAAATCGATATCTGAAATAGTTTTCGATATATCGATTTTTTCTGTTAAATTGAATAATCGAATAATACAGGTGTCACCCCTATCTCTTTCCAATGTCTAGTGCGGTACGGGAAAGCACCCCTGTGATTGGTCACAGAAATAATGAAAGGTCACACCCCTATCCCTTTTCCAACGCCTCGTGGGGGCCGGAGGCACCCCAGTGACAGGTCACAAAAATAATGTAAGGTAAAACCCCTACCCCTTTTCCAACGCCTTGTGGGGGCGGGAAGGTATCCCAGTGACAGGTCACAAAAATAATGTAAGGTAACACCCCTACCCCTTTTCCAACGCCTTGTGGGGGCGGGAAGGCATCCCTGTGACTGTTCACAAAAATAATGTAAGGTAACACCCCTATATATATACATATGAAAAAAAGCTTAAACAATCGATATATCTCGAAAACTATTCGAGATATCGATTTAAAACTTTCAGATTCGTGTTTGTCGTCAAAAATCCTATAGGAATCCGCTTCAAAACTTTGTCGCCACGGATATCGTAATCTTGCCCTTTTTCGCGAAAAAAGTACTGGATCCAATACTTACCAATACTTCTTTTTCATAAGGGTAACTTCTCTCCCTCTCTCTTCTCTCTCTCATACAATATGATACACTATCATACAATGTGATACCATACCATATAATATGATACAATATGGCACAGTATGATACAGTATATCACACTATATGACACAATATGATACGTTATAATTCAATTTGATGTATTATGATACAGAATGATACAACCCAGCTAACACAGTTACTATTCCGAATAGTCACATAATTGTAACAAGATTCAGAAAACCAGTCACTGGTGACTTCCCTGCTGGTCACCCAGTGACAATATATTTCCCATTCAAAGTAGTAACAAATTACAAGCGAAGCAGGTAACATTATCCCGCCATTGTAATCACATGCTTGTAACAAAGTGATGTTTGGAAACGCAACGTGCAATGACAGCTTAACCTCAAAATATACATCTCGTTTCGGAATTATAATTATGAATACTTTTGAAAAAATGTTGGAAAGGGACATAATGACACAATTAAAGAATGTTGAAAGCAATACATTTTTGAAGGATGTTTGGTAATTATTTAAACAATCTTGATTTGCTTAAACAATTTTTTCCCCCTGTAAAGCGTGAAAAATTATTACTTTCTGGAATTAATGACACAATTAAAGCAATTTAAGAGTCATATTTTTTTTCTACAGAATCTTTATCAATTTTTTAAATAATTTTTATTTTTTTAGGCAATTTTTGTTTGTTTAAAAATGTTTGTTGATGCTTATTACCCGAAATTCATTTGAAAAATTATTCAGTTTAACGAATATATGATCTGAAAAAATAACTACTCATAAAAAACTGCAAAAATGGTTTATATTAATGATTATTAATGATTATTAATTGTTTAAATAATTTCAAAGTATCTTAAGCAAAGAAATATTATTCTTAAAATTCGATAATTGTGTCATTAATTGCTGAAAAGAATAGATGTTCTCGATTTGCAGAGAAAAATTTTTTTAAACAAATAAAAATTATTAAAAAAATTACTAAATATTCTGTAGAAAAAAAATATTAGTCTTAAATTGCTTTAATTGTGTCATTAATTCCAGAAAGTAATAATTTTTCACGCTTTACAGGGAAATTGTTTAGACAAGTCAAAATTGTTTAAATAATTACCAAACATCCTTTAAAAATGTATTGCTTTCAACATTCTTTAATCGTGTCATTATTTTCAGCAAATAATAACTTTTTACAGTTTTAGGGAGGAAAAATTATTTAAACAAATGAACATTGTTTAAATAATTACCAAATAAGTTAAACATGAACTACTACTCTTGACATTCATCAACTTTGTACGATTTATTCTGAAAGATAATAACTTTTCACGATTTACAGAGGGAACAAAATTGTTTAAACAAATACTAATTGTTTAAACAATTTAAAATTATTTAAAATATAATTTAAAACTCGTCACTTATCGATTAAAAATAGTTCATGTTGAAATTTTTTTTTAAAATACCGTCTTTAGCCTGAATTTGATAGAAAACTGCTATTTTGCATTTTTCGGGGCATTTTCCGGGCACAATTAAAGGGGTTCAGGTGTGTCAAAATTAAAAGCTATTGGGTGGAAATTATTCCTTGAATACTCCTCAAGAGGTGACAATACTTTTATTGACAAAAAATGTATAACAAGTACTTATTTTTTCCATTTTTTTGAAAATCGAGCTTTTCCCATTTAAAACCCCATGTTAATTACTTAGTTTTCGACAAATATTTAAGAACGTTCTCCATGACATGGCGTGCCCAACACCCGTGAGTCTGAGCTCTACGCTTTTAATTATTTCTCGAAAAGTAAGGGAGATCCCATTTTTATATTCAAGGGACTTTCAGAGCACATTGTAAGCTATCCATAAAAAAATTTTTTCAATTAAAAATAGATTTTTTTCTAATTTAGTTTCAAATTGTGTTTTTAAAAAATACAACAAGTTTTTGAATCTTTTCGATAAAAAATTTCTTTAAAACTGCTTCTGATTGTAAATACTTAAAAAGCTTCATCGTAATAATATTAAAATCATCAACGCTTAATAGAAATTACTAATTATTACATTCTTTAGATGGTTTCACGTGAAATTTCTTAAAAGTTAATTTTATGAAATAAAAATTAAGTTTTTTGTAATATTTTGTTGTTTTCTTCACTATTTAGTTATTAAAAAAATTCTCCCCTCAAATCCTTCAAAATTAATTAGTCATACAATGCTTGTAGTAATTTTTATGTGCAATTTTGATAATTTCATCGTTAATTATAGTTTAAGAAACGTATGCGCTACAAGCAAAAATATAAACAAAATTTTCCAAAATCAAGGTAAAAGCTATTCACGTTTGCACTTTTAAATTGTGCGGGAACTCACAGAGCCAATCAATGCCTATTACTTGCGCATGCGCACGAAGTTTTTCGTCCAGTAAGATCGCTGCCGGCTGTTACCACCATGTTACTAGTCTGACAGGGAACGGTTGCAAACAAGCCTCCCTAGTAAACTACGGCGGTAGGTATGCAAT
The DNA here is from genome assembly GCA_932178445.1 of Andricus quercusramuli. Classification (NCBI taxonomy): domain Eukaryota; kingdom Metazoa; phylum Arthropoda; class Insecta; order Hymenoptera; family Cynipidae; genus Andricus; species Andricus quercusramuli. Next base: position 622 of record CAKNXH010000058.1, on the reverse strand, counting down.
CCAACGAATCTCGATTTAATCGAAATGTCATTTCAACGAAAAAGGTATAGTTTGTGCACAGTGGTAAAATGTGTTCGAAAGATGGCCGTGCGAGTATTAAAAAGTAACAGAATTATGCCAGAAGTGTCCAATTGGCGGCGTGACATGCATATAACTTGTTTATTGCCGCATAAATTTAAAAATACAAATGAGTTTTGTTAAATAAGAAAAAGTGAATTATTGATAGTGAAATTTTTCACTTAAAAGCAGTAAAAGTATAAATAATTGATCAATGAAATAGAAGTGAAGTTAAAGTTTCAATTTTGTTGAGAATAGTGAAGAAATTGAAGAATAAAAATATGTCTGTATGTTTAAACATAATAAACATTAATAATGTTGTGAGAATAAATGTCCATTTTTTTCCTGAACATAGTCGCGAAATAATTGTTCTGCATAATTACAAGCGATGAGGGTGACAGATGGTGAGGTTATGTATGTGTACATACAATTTGACAGGTTGCTCATTATTTTGTATGTTATTTTTCAGAAGGAGAGCGAAGAAATAAATAAATAAATTATAATTAATTGTAGACCAATGAAAAAATAAAGACTTGTGACGCTATGATATATATATATATATATA
>CAKNXH010000057.1:513749-528217 GCA_932178445.1 Andricus quercusramuli | reverse complement strand
GTGGAAAATTCGTCATTTTTGTAGAAAGTTTATCTTTATGGTTGAAAATTAATCTTTTTGGCATAAAATTCAACTATGCCAGTTGAAAATTTAACTATTTCGTTCAAAATTCATGTATATTGTTAAAAAATTTATTTTTTTTGTAAAAAATTATCTTTTTATTTAAAAGCTAATTTCTTTGTTTAAAAATTCTTCGATTCGGTTAAAAATTCAAGTATTCCAGTTAAATATTTATCATTTCTATTAAATATTCATCTTTTAGGTTGGAAATAAAATTATTTGGCTGAAAGTTAAACTCTCTTGTTAAATTTTTTTTTGAAGATTGATCGTTTCAATTAAAAATTAATTTCTTCGATTGAAAAATGAGCTGTTTGATTAAAAACTTTTTTTTTCCTTTGGATGTTTTTCGTTTTTTTCTCTTCTTTAATTAACAAGTCAATTATTTCGCTAAAAATTCATGTATTTTCTTGAAAAAATTGCATTTTTTGGTGGAAAATTAATCTTTTTATTTGAAAATTAATTTTCTTGTTTAAAAATGCATCATTTTTCAGTTGAAAATTCATCTTTCTGGTTTAAAAATCAACTATTTCAGTTGGAGATTCATTGTTTTACTTGAAAACTCTTATGTTTGGCTTAAAAATAATTTTTTCAACTAAAAATGTTACTATTCCATTTTCGGTTAAAAAATATTATTTTTTTAGTTAAAAATTCAACTATTTGGTTAAAAATTCATGTATTTTGTTGAAAAATTGTATTTTTTGGTTTGGCGAATTTTACGTTAATTATTATAGAAAAATATAAATTTTTACAACATAAAATACAAGATAAATGAATTTATAATCACAGAGTTAAATTTTCAAACTTTAAGAAGATTATTAAAATTCTCAACCATACATTAAATAATTAAATTTTTTGTCTAAAAAATTAATTATTAACCGAAGAGATGAATCTTCAACCAAGAAGATCAATGTTTTTTAAAAAAGACAAATTTGCAACAAAATACATGAATTTTCAACTAAAAAAAGGTTCTTCGACCAAAAATTAAACAGTTAAAAAATCAATGTTCAACCAAAAAGATGAACTTTAAACTAAAGTGATGGAATATTCAACTGAAACAGGAATAGTTAAATTTTCAGTGAAGGAAATGAATTGTCAACACCAAAAAAATAATTTTTCAATAAAACAATTGAAGTTTCATTCGAAAAAGATAAATTTTTAGTAACGCGAATTAATTTTCAATTAAAAAAAACGATCCTTCAACAAAATAATTGAATTTTTAATTAAAATGATAAACTTTCAATGGAAAAAATTAATTTTTAACAAAAGATTTTAATTTTCAATAAAGTACTTGAATTTTCATCCAAAGAAGATGATTTTTCAACCAAGAAGATTAATTTTCAACAAAATACATGCATTTTCTACAAAATATTTGATATATTTTAACTAAAAAAGATCAATTTTCAATCAAAAGTAAAATAGTTAAATTTTTAGTTCAAAAAAATAATTTCCATCCGAAAACAAAACAAATTTTCAACATAATAGTTAAATCTATGGTAAATAAACTGTTTGGTTCAAAAATAATATTTTTTGGTTAAAGATTCAACTATTTAGCTGTAATTTCGACTTTTGGTTGAATTTAACTATTTTGGATTTACAATTAAAATTTTGTTTGGCTTAATTATCAACTTTTCAATTTTGCATGGAGATTTCATCTTTTTGATGAAAATTTATTTAATTGATTGTAAATCATTTCTTTGTAATTGAAAATTATTTTTTTTTTACTGAAAATTTAACTGTTCCGTTTTTTGTCGAAAATTGATATTTTTTTATAGAAATTTATCTTCTTGGTTGAAAGTTAATTTTATTTGGTTGAAAATTCGTCTTTTTTGTTCGAATTCAACTATTTTTGGTTTAAAATTTTAAGTTTTTGATCGAAATATAAAATATTACATTTTTTGTGGAGAATTCATCTTTTTGATATGAACTTTATTTTATGAAAACTTTATTTTTCCTTTATTGAAAATTTAACTATTGAAAAATCATTATTTGTTTTTGTTAAAAATATATATTTTCAATTGAAAATTTAACTATCATACTTTTGATTGAAAATGTAACTTATTCAGTTGAAAATTCCTATATTTTGTTAAAAATTCTTTTGATATGGAATAATAATATTCTTGGTGACTAATTAATATTTTTGAAAACCTTGAAATATTCTTGAATTTTTCACGAGAACCTTGGAAATATTTTTTTATTTTAATTTTAATACAATTATTTTTTAATATAATATAATTTATGCTTTTTTTATTACGAAATAAATAAAGAAATTTCCAGGCACTTTTTGTAGACTTTACCAATCCCCGGTGGAAAAAATTGTCACAAGAAAGTACGACATTTCTACAACTGTAATTGTTTGTTAAAAAATGTACTTTTTTTGTGAAAAAATGTACAAAATTTAACAAAAAAATACAGTTAATTACAAATAACTTATTTTTTCTTGTATTTTCTTGTAGAAAAGTAAAAAAATTAGCAATAAAGTTCAAGTTCCTACAATTCAAAAATTTGTATAACTTTTTATTGATATATTTTTTTACTTTGTTGTAAAAATCGTAGAAAAATAAAAATCTTTACAAAAAAATACAAGATGAATGAATTTATAATCACACAGTTAAGTTTTCAAACAAATAGTTGAATTGAAGAAAAAAAACGAATTTTTAACGAAATAGTTACATTTTCAATCAAACTGATGAATTTTCAACTAAAATTTCGAATTATTGAGAAGATTATTAAAAAAAGGTGAATTTTCAGTAAAGCAATTTAATTTTTTCAACAAAATATTTGATATATTTTACCTAAAAAATATCAATTTTCCACAAAAAAATAGTTACATTTTTAGTTAAAAAAAAATTAATTTCCATCCAAAAAACAAAACAAATTTTCAACATAATAGTTAAATAACTGTTTGGTTCGAAATTAATATTTTTTGGTTGAAGATTCAACTATTTATCTGTAATTTTGTCTTCTTTGGTTGAATTTAATTGCTTTTGATTTACAATCAACATATTTTTTGGCTGAACTATCAACTTTTACATTTATCGTGGAGATTTTTTTTTTTTAATTTATTTCATTGATTGTAAATAATTTTTCTTTTTTAATTTAAAATTCATTTTTTTGACTGAAAATGTAACTCTTCAATGTTCAATCTTCTTGGTTAAAAATTCATCTGTTTAGTTAAAAATTAATTTTATTTGTTTGAAAATTCGTATTTTTTGTTTGAATTCAACTGTTTTTGATTTAAAAGTTAAAACTTTTTGATTGAAATATCAAATATTACATCTTTTGTTGAGAATTCCTCTTTTTTGTTTGAACATTCAACTCCTTAGTTGACAGTGGAATGACTTTGTCAAAAATTCATTTTTTTTTTGGTTTATAATTGATCATTTTAGTTATTAATCTATCTCTTTTGTTGAAAATTTAAGTATTGGAAATTAGTTTTTTTTTTGTTAAAAAAATATATTAATTTTTTGTCTTCAAAATTCCAGTATTTAGTTATAAAATGTTAGAAACGACAAAATATTTCGTTGAAACTCGTCTTTGTTGATTAAATCTATCTGTTTTATTTGTTTTTTATCAAAGTATTTTTTTGAAATATACACTATTATATTTTTCGTTCAAAATTCATCTTTTTAGGTTGAAGATTCAACTAATTGGTTGTAAATTAAATTTTTTCTTGAATATTTATATTCTCAGGTTGAAAATTTAACTTTTTTTTATAAAAACTTCGTGTTTTTGGCTATATAATTCAATAATTTTGTATAAAATTAAACTATTTGGTACAAAATTAAACTGTGATGTAGAAAAGCTTTTATTTATTGAAAATTAATTCTTCTAAATGAAAATGTAACTGCTTGATTTTTGGTTAAAAATTTATATTTTTTGGTTTAAAAATTCAACTATTTAGAATATTTAGATAGGAGAATTTAGATACGAAAAAAACACAAACTAAAAATTATTCAAATAAAATTTGGATTAACATCAAATTCATTGCTTTAAGTATTTAATCGAAAATTTATTTAATTTGTTAAAAATACGTCTTTTTGGTAGAAAATTAATCTTCTTCGTTGAAAATTAATCTTTTTGGTTAAAAATTTAACTAATTGGTTGAAAATTTGAAACCTTTCAAAATGCTTAAAAAGTTCATAAATTTTGTGTTCGGAATTTTCAAACATCTGCATTCTGTTTTAAATGTTTAAACATTTTTTCCACTTTTTAAATTACTTTGGAATCTTTTCGAAACTTCTAAATATATTTTATCTTACTCCATCATTTTCCAAATTAATAATTGTTCAAATATCATTTATTAATCAACAACATTTTTTTCAATATTTTTTAATTTTGCAATATTAATTTTTCAAAATAAACAATCATTTTAAATCTTCTCAGCATACTTAAGAATTATTTGTTTTTCTTAAAACCTTTGAAGATAATTTACAACTAAATTGTCAAATTAGTTTTTCGAGTAGTTAAATTTTCAACCAAATAGTTGAATTTTCTACTAAAAAATACCAATTTTCAATCAAAAATAAAATAGTTAAAATGCTAGAAAAATCAATTTATTTTATTTGGTAATTTGATAGAAATTTAATCTTGGTTGAAAATAATTCTTTTTATCGAAAATTAATTTTTTTTACTGAAAATTAAACTATTCCATTTTTTTCGGAAATTTATTTTTTATTATAGAAATTCAATCTTCCTGGTTGAAAATTCATCTGTTTGGTTAAAAATTTAACTTTTCCATTAAAATTGATTTAATTTTGTTAAAAATTAAACGATTTTGCCAAAAATTCGTCATTTTTTTGTCGTTGTTGAAAATTGATTTCTTTCAGTTCAAATCAATGTATTTTGTTAAAAATTCGTACTTTTTTGGTAAAAAATTCAACTATTCGATTTAGAATTGAACTGTTTTGTTTAAAATGATCTTTCTTGCAGAAAGTTCGTCTTTATGATTTGAAAATGCAACAGTTCCATACAAAATTCAACTGTTTGGTTGAAAATTATTTTTTGTGTTAAAAATTCATATTTTTGTGTTGAAAATTCAGTTTTTTTTTTTATAGAAAATTCGTCTTTTTGGTTTGAAAATTTATATTTTCTACAAGCATTTCAATCTTTTTTGGTTAAAAATTTCATTATTTGGTTGTAAATTTTACATTTTAGTTAAAAAGTAATCTTTTTTGGCTAAAAATGCAACTCTTCGGTTCAAAATTAATCTTTTTTGGTTGATGATTCCACTATTTTGTTGAAAATTCGTCCTTTTTGATTAAATTTGATTGTTTTTTATTTAAAATTAAAATCTTTTTTGGTTGAAAATTCATCTTTTATAGTTGAAAATTAACTTTTCGAACTGAAAATATAATTGTTGCATTTTTTGTTCAAAAGTGATCTTTTTGGTTGACAATTCAAATATTTCATTGAAAATTCATGTATTTTGTTGAAAATTTATCTTTTTTGGTAGTATATACAACTATCAGATAGTGAATTCCGTCAAATTTTCAAAATTATTATTTAAATAATAATGTTTTCGGTTGAAAATTTAACTATTTTGTTAAAAATCTAAAGATGCCTAATTTTGGTTGAAAATTCGTCTTTTTGGTAAAAAAATCTTTCTTTGTGTTTACTTTTTTGCCACATTATTGTTACTTTTCGGTTTCTTTTTTGAGAGAATTATGTTTACTATATTACTGTTTTTAAATTCGTCTTTTTATGTAGAATATTAATATTCTTGGTGAATAATTCATTTTTTCAGTTAAAAATACATTTCTTTGGTTGAAAATAATTTTTTAAAATTGAAAATTAATTTTTCCAACTGAAAATTTGAAGATTTCGTTGAAAATTTCTTTTTTGTTCAATAAAATTTTGTCTCTTAAAAATTCTAACTTGAGCCATTTTTAATTTTTTCAAATCTTTGCTTGAAAATTTCAACTATTGTTGAAACTTTTTTTTTCGTTGAAAATTATTTTTGTTAAACTCACAATTGAACTATTCCATTTGTGTTTGAACATTAATCTTTTTTAGTTGGAAATTCAACTATTTGGTAGCAAGTTCAAACTTCGTTTAAAAGTTATATTTTTTGGCAGAAAATTGGTTAAAACTGTAACTATTTTGTTGAAAATATATTTATTTTGTTGAAAAGCTATCTTTTTGGTTGAAAATCAAACTACTTTGTTAAAAATTCATTTTTTTAAACTGAAAATTGCAATTTCTTATTGAAAATTATTTTTTGCATTGAAGGCTTATATTTTTGAGTTAAAAATTCGAATGTATTATAGAAAGTTTTTTTTTTTAGCTCAAAAATTCAATAATTTGGTAGAAAATTGATTTTTTCATTTGAAAATTAGTTGATCTTTTTTATTTTGAAATTTCAAATATTTGGTTAAAAATTTATGTAATTTGTTAACAATTCGACCTTTTTTGTAGAAAAATAATCTTTTTGCCTTGAAATTCGACATTTTATATGAAAATTTTGTCTTTTCTAATTGGAAATTCAACTATTTCGTTCAAAATTCATGTATTTTGTTAAAAAATGGATATTTTTTTGTACAAAATTATCTTTTTATTTGAAAGTTAATCTTCTTGTTTAAACATTTTTCTTTTCGGTTAACAATTCAAGTATTCTAGTTAAATATTTATCACTTCAGTTGAAAATTCGTCTTTTAGGTTGAAAATAAAATTATTTGGTTGAAAATTAAACTCTTGTTAAAAATTATTTTTTTTTTCGAAGATTCATCGTTTTAATTAAAAACTCTTTTCTTTGTTTGATTGAATACTTTTTTTTCTCTGTATGTTTCTCGTTTTTTTTGTCTTCTTTAATTAAAAAGTCAATTATTTCGTTGAAAATTTATGTATTTTGTTAAAACACTGTATTTTTTGTGGAAAATTAATCTTTTTATTTGAAAATTCATCCTTTTTATAGTTGAAAATTCATCTTTCTGGTTTAAAAATTAACTATTTCAGTAGAAAATTCGTTGTTTTAGTTTAAAACTCTTATGTTTGGCTTAAAAATAATTTTTTTAACTAAAAATGTTACTATTCCATTTTCGGTTGCAAAATATTATTTTTTTAGTTTAAAATTCAACTATTTACTTGAAAATTTGCCTTCTTTAAATTTAAATTCAACTATTTCGTTAAAAATTCGTGTATTTTGTTGAAAAATTGTATTTTTTGGTGGAAAATTAATCTTTTTATTTAAAAATTAATCTTGTTTGAAAATTCATATCTTTGCCTGAAAATTTAAGTGTTGAATGAAGATTCATAAGTTTATTTAAAAATTCATCACTCGGGTTGAAAGTTGAACTATTTTGTTGAAAATCCGTTTTTTTTGTTAAAAATTAATTTTTCCAACTGAAAGCTTGACTTCCATTTTTTGTAAAAAATTAATATTTTTTAGTTAAAAAATTAAATTAAATTAAATTAAAATAATTATTTGCATTTTTTCCGGAAATATGAATATGTTACTTTGAGTTGACCGGGAAAATTATTAAAGTATATATTTTTTTGTGATATTCAACTTACAAATTATGAAAATAATTATACAAAATAATTGTTTAAACAATTTATTATACTTATTAATAATATTATAATTGAATAATGCTAGAAAGATGCGGTTTTTTTGGAAATTTTTGGCTTTTTGTTTAATTTTCATTTGGAGCCAAGTAATAATGAATTCAAGTTAACAAAATAATTGTTTAAACAATTTATTATAATTATTAATAATATTATATTTGAATAATGCTGAAAAGATGCGGTTTTTTTTTTAATTTCTGGTTTTTGTCCACTTTTCATTGGGAGTGAAGTAATAATGAATTCAAGTTAACAAAATAATTGTTTTAACAATTTATTATCATTGTTAATAATATTCTAATTGGTAGAATGTTGTGGTTTATTCTGAAAATTTCAACTGTTTGTTTATTTTTTATTAGGCGTGACTTAATAATTAATCAGATTCAGCAAAAATAATTGTTCAAACAAATTTAATAATTAAATAAAGTTAACCAAAAGTTGTTTAAACAATTTAATATTTTTTATAACTATCTTTTCTTATATAAGTGTTAAAAATTGGCGGTTTTTTCTAAAATCTTTCACTTTGTTTTGCCTGCTTAATTACTAACAATTAATAAATAAACATTAGGAAAAACTATATTTTAAATAATCTCTTTTCTTTTCGTGAATATATATTTTCCTGAAATAAAACAGATATTTAAAATTCTTTGTTTTTGCCTCTTGTGTAAAATAGATTTTTTTCTTTAAATTAATTTTTTTAAACATTTGGAAAAGAGCAAAAATAATTCACTTAAAACAATAATACCTTTCGAAAAATCATTTTTGTTGTTGACTTATTACTTGTTCATAAATAAAAAGGCGATGCAAAGTGAAAGATTTTAGAAAAAACCGTCAGTTTTTAGTACTTTTATAAAAAAAGATAGTGATAAACAATATTAAATTGTTTAAACAACTTTTCTGTTAACTTTAATTAATTATTACCTCACTAAGTGAAAAAAGGATAGAAAGGAATTTATTTTTGGGTGGATTCGAACAAATTTGGGGGTTGTCCCGATAAAAAAAAAAAAAATGGTTTCCAATGCATTTTTGGACCACCCTACTGGACACCCTGAAATCTTTTAATTTATTGCGTAATAAAAAAAGGTAAAAACTGTTTAGGAAAAAGGTTTCTACCGAACGAGAAGTTTCTTTTATAATAGACTAAAAGATTTAAATTACTTTTCGCATTTTAATAAAAAAATCTGTTTGAAAAAAAAAATTAATTCAAAGTTCTCGTGAAAAATTCAAGATTTCTAGGTTTTCAAGGTCGCTAGACACCCTGATTCCAATTTTTATTTGTATTCCAGGTACAAAGTGATCAATATCCGACAATCGACGCTTTTGCGAGAGCTTTCAGACTCGACTGTCCAGCCGCACTCGAGAGAATCAAAGAAGACAGGCCGATAACGATAAAGGATGATAAGGGCAACACTTCCAAATGCATCGCCGACATCGTCTCTTTGTTCATCACTCTGATGGACAAGCTCCGTCTGGAAATCAAAGCCATGGACCAACTCCATCCGGATCTTCGTGATCTCATGGACACCATGAATCGTCTCAGCATTCTGCCAAGCGACTTTGATGGTAAGCAAAAAGTTGCTGATTGGCTACAAACTCTGAACAATATGTCCGCATCTGATGAACTCACGGACACCCAAGTCAGACAACTCATCTTCGACCTGGAGACTTCCTACAACGCTTTCAACAAGATACTGCATAATTCGTAATTCTCCATCATGTCCGTTTTAGATGAGACGTGAAATTATAATATTGTTCGTCAATTAGGGATGTTCGATTTCTTTAAAAAATGGGGTGTCTACTGACCTGGAAAACCTGGAAAAACCTGGCATCAGGGATTTTTTTTGAAAGGGTGCTTAAATTTTTCAATAATTCTGAAATCAGATTAAATAAAAATTGTTTTATTCGTAAAAGTAGATTTACAGTACTGGATTTAACTGTTCAATTGAAAAAGGGATTCTTTTGTTTGGAAATTAATCTATTTAACTGAAAATTCATCTTCTTTACTTAAAAAATCAACTATTTAGTTGAAAATTAATTTATTATGTGGAAAATTTAACAGTTTGGTTGTCTTTTTTTTCTCTTGACTCAAAAATCTTTCTTGGGAGAAAATTCGTCTTCATGGGTTCAATTAAACTCTTTTTATTTAAAATTTAAATCTTTTTTTGGTTGAACTATCTTTTTTTGGTAGAAAATTATTTTTATTTTTTCGAAAATTTATCTTTGTGGTTGAAAATTCAACTATTTTGTTAAAACTCCCTTTTTTCGGTAAAAATTATTTTTTTCCAATTAAAAGAGTATCTTTCGTCAATTAGGGATGTTTTTTCAAAAACGAGGTGTCTACTGACCTGGAAAACCTGGCAAAAGTTGGAATCAGGGAATTTTTTTGAAAGGGTGCTTAAATTTTTCTTCAATTCTAATATCAGATTAAATTAAAAAAGGTTTCATTCGTAAAAGTAGCTTTATAATACTGAATTTAACTGTTCAATTGAAAAAGAAATTTTTTTGTTTAAACACAATTTCTTAAATCAACTATTTGGTAGAAAATTAATTTATTATGTGGAAAATTTAACAGTTTGGCTGAATTTTTTTTCTCTTGGCTGAAAAATCTTTCTTGGGAGAAAATTCGTCTTCATGGGTTGAATTCAACTCTTTTTATTTAAAATTAAAATCTTTTTTTGGTTGAACTATCTTATTTTGGTATAAAATTATTTTTCTTCATCCGAAAATTCATCGTTTTGGTTGAAAATTTAACTATTCTGTTGAAACTCCTTTTTTTGGTTGAAAATTATTCTTTTAAATTAAAAGAGTATCTTTCGTCAATTAGGGATGTTTTTTCAAAAACGGCGTGTCTACTGACCTGGAAAACCTGGAAAAAGTTGGAATCAGGGAATTTTTTTGAAAGGGTGCTTAAATTTTTTGTTAATTCTAATATCAGATTAAATTAAAAAAGGTTTTATTCGTAAAAGTAGCTTTATAGTACTGGATTTAACTGTTCAATTGAAAAAGAGATTTTTTTGTTTGGAAATTAATCTATTTAAAACAAAAAAATTAATTTATTATGTGGAAAATTTAACAGTTTGGTTGTCTTTTTTTTCTCTTGACTGAAAAATCTTTCTCAGGAGAAAATTCGTCTTCATGGGTTGAATTAAACTGTTATTATTTAAAATTAAAATCTTTTTTGGTTGAACTATCTTTTTTTGGTAGAAAATTGTTTTTCTTCTTCCGAAAATTCATCTTCTTGGTTGAAAATTTAACTATTTTGTTGAAACTCCCTTTTTTGGAAATTATTCTTTTAAACTAAAACTTCAAAACTTGGAATCAGGGAATTTTTTTGAAAGGGTGCTTAAATTTTTCAATAATTCTGAAATCAGATTAAATAAAAAATGTTTTATTCGTAAAAGTAGCTTTATAATACTGGATTTAACTGTTCTATTGAAAAAGATATTTTTTTGTTTGGAAATTAATCTATTTAACTGAAAATTCATCTTCTTTAGTTAAAAAATCCACTATTTGGTTGAAAATTAATTTATTATGTAGAAAATTAGACAGTTTGGTTGAAAATTTATCTACTTGAAAAACTAATTTGACTATTTAGTTGTAAATTATTTTTTTTTTTTTTGGTTAAAAAAATTTTTTTCAACAAAATAAAATAAATTTTCAACGGAATCGTTAAATTTTTAGTTGAAAAAATTAATTTTAGATTTAAAAAAATTATTGTCAACCAAAGAAATGTGTTTTTAACTAAAAAATGAATTATTTACCAAGAATATTAATATTCTACATAAAAAGACGATTTTTTAACAAGTTATAAGAATTTTCAACCAAAGAAGATTTTCCAGCAAACATGAAATAGTTCAATTTTAAGTTAAAAATATTTTTTTGTTTTGTTGAAAATTCAACTATTTCGCTGAAATTTTTCTGTAATTCTAATATCAAATTAAATAAAAAATGTTTTATTCGTAAAAGTTACTTTATAATACTCGATTTAACTTTTCAATTGAAAAAGTGATTTTTTTGTTTGGAAATTAATCTATTTAACTGAAAATTCATCTTATTTGGGCAAGAAAATCAACTTTTTGGTTGAAAATTCTTATCACTTGTTAAAAAATCGTCTTTTTATGTAGAATATTAATATTCTTGGTGATTAATTCCATTTTTTAGTTAAAAATTCATTTCTTTGTTTGAAAATAATTTTTTTAAATTGAAAATTAATTGTCTCAACAGAAAATTCAACTATTTTGCTGAAAATTTTTCTGTAATGCTAATATCAGATTAAATAAAAAATGTTTAATTCGTAAAAGTAGCTTTATAATACTGGATTTAACTGTTGAATTGAAAAAAAAACATTTTTTTTGTGGAAATTAATCTATTTAAATGAAAATTCATATTCTTTAGTTAAAAAATCCACTATTTGGTTGAAAAATAATTTATTATGTGAAAAATGAGACAGTTTGGTTGAAAATTCAACTACTTGAAAAAATAATTTGACAATTCAGTTGTAAATTATTATTATTTTTTTTGTTTGTTAAAAAATGTATTTTTAACTTAAAATTTAACTATTTCATGTTTGGTGGAAAATCTTCTTTGGTTGAAAATTCTTATAACTTGTTAAAAAATCGTCTTTTTATGTAGAATATTAATATTCTTGGTGATAAATTCATTTTTTTAATGAAAAATTAATTTCTTTGGTTGAAAATAATTTTTTTAAATCGAAAATTAATTTTTTCAACTATAAATTTTACGATTCCGTTGAAAATTTATTTTATTTTGTTGACAAAAATTTTTTGTTGTAAAAATTCATCTATTTCGCTGAAAATTTTTCTGTAATTCTAATATCAGATTAAATAAAAAATTTTATATTCGTAAAAGTTGATTTATAATACTGGATTTAACTGTTCAATTGAAAAAGAGATTTTTTTGTTTGGAAATTAATCTATTTAACTAAAAATTCATCTTCTTTAGTTAAAAAATCAACTATTTAATTGAAAATTAATTTATTACGTGGAAAATTAGACAGTTTGGTTGAAAATTCAACTACTTGAAAAACTAATTTCACAATTTAGTTGTAAATTATTATTATTATTATTTTGTTTGTTAAAAAAATAAATTTCCAACGGAATCGTTAAATTTTTAGTTGAAAAAATTAATTTTCGATTTAAAAAAATTATTTTCAACCAAAGAAATGAATTTTTAACTAAAAAAGTGAATCATTCACCAAGAATATTAATATTCTACATAAAAAGACGAGTTTTTAACAAGTTATAAGAATTTTCAACCAAAGACTTTCAACGAAACATGAAATAGTGAAATTTTAAGTTAAAAATTTATTTTATTTTGTTGAAAAAATTTTGTTGTTAAAAATTCAACTATTTCGCGGAAAATTTTGCTGTAATTCTAATATCAGATTAAATAAAAAATGTTTTATTCGTAAAAGTAACTTTTTAATACTGGATTTAACTTTTCAATTGAAAAATAGATTTTTTTGTTCGGAACTTAATCTATATAACTGAAAATTCATCTTCTTTAGTTAAAAAATCCACTATTTGGTTGAAAATTAATTTATGTAGAAAATTAGACAGGTTGGTTGAAAATTTATCTACTTGAAAAACTAATTTCACAATTTAGTTGTAAATTATTATTTTTTTTTTTGGTTCAAACATTTTTTTTTCAACAAAATAAAATAAATTTTCAACGGAATCGTTAAATTTTTAGTTGAAAAAATTAATTTTAGATTTAAAAAAATTATTGTCAACCGCAGAAATAAGTTTTTAACTAAAAAATGAATTAACCACCAAAAATATTAATACTACACAAAAAAAACGATTTTTTAACAAGTTATAAGAATTTTCAACCAAAGAAGATTTTCGACCAAACATGAAATAGTTCAGTTTTAAGTTAAAAATATATATATTTTTTTTTGAAAATTCAACTATTTCGCGGAAATTTTTCTGTAATTCTAATATCAGATTAAATAAAAAATGTTATATTCGTAAAAGTAGATTTATAATACTGGATTTAACTGTTCAATTGAAAAATAGATTTTTTTATTTGGAAATTAATCTATTTAACTGAAAATTCATCTTCTTTAGTTAAAAAATCAACTATTTCATTGAAAATTAATTTATTATGTGGAAAATTAGAGTTTGGTTGAAAATTTATCTACTTGAAAAACTAATTTGACAATTTAGTTGTAAATTATTATTTTTTTTTGGTTAAAAAAATTTTTTTCAACAAAATAAAATAAATTTTCAACAGAATCGTTAAATTTTTAGTTGAAAAAATTAACTTTCGATTTAAAAAAATTATTGTCAACCACAGAAATGAGTTTTTAACTAAAAGATGAATTATTTATCAAGAATATTAATATCCTACATAAAAAGACGATTTTTTAACAAGTTATAAGAATTTTCAACCAAAGAAGATTTTCCACCAAACATGAAATAGTTAAGTTTTAAGTTAAAAATATTTTTGTTGTTGTTGAAAATTCAACTATTTCGCTGAAAATTTTTCTGTAATTCTAATATAAGATTAAATAAAAAAAGGTTTTATTGGTAAAAGTAGCTTTATAATACTGGATTTAACTTTTCAATTGAAAAAGTGATTTTTTTGTTTGGAAATTAATCTATTTAACTGAAAATTCATCTTATTTGGGCAAGAAAATCAACTTTTTGGTTGAAAATTAATTTATTATGTGGAAAATTAAACTAGTTTGTCAATTTAGTTGTAAATTATTATTATAATTTTTTTTTTCGGTTAAAAAAATATTTTTCTTTTAAACTTAAAATTTAACTATTTCATGTTTGGTGGAAAATCTTCTTTGGTTGAAAATTCTTATAACTTGTTAAAAAATC
>CAKNXH010000057.1:486686-513649 GCA_932178445.1 Andricus quercusramuli | reverse complement strand
TATTTTTTTTTTTTGTAAAAAAAATATATTTTTAACTTAAAATTTAAATATTTCATGTTTTGTGGAAAATTTTCTTTGGTTGAAAATTCTTATAACTTGTTAAAAAATCGTCTTTCTATGTAGAATATTAATATTCTTATTGAATAATTCATTTGTTTTAGTTCAAAATTCATTTCTTTGGTTAAAAATTATTTTTTTAAATCGAAAATGATTTTTTTCAACTAAAAATTTAATGATTCTGTTATAAATTTATTTTATTTTGTTGAAAAAAATTTTTGTTGTTAAAAATTCAACTATTTCGCTGACAATTTTTCGGTAATGCTAATGTCAGATTAAATAAAAAGTTTTCATTGGCAAAAGTAACTTTATAGTACTAGATTTAACTGTTCAATTGAAAGAAAGATTTTTTTGTTTGGAAATTAATCTATTTAACTGAAAATTCATCTTCTTTAGTTAAAAAATCAACTATTTTGTTGAAAATTAATTTATTATGTGGAAAAATTAGACAATTTGGTTGACATTTTTTTTTTCTTAACTGAAAAATCTTTCTCAGTTGAAAATTCTACTTTTGTTGACAACAAAAGAATTGAATTTTCACCCTAAAAATATGCATTTTTAGCAAAAAATTTTCTTTTTAACCAATTAGTTGAATTTCCAAGCCAAAAATACGAATTTTTTACCAAACAATTCAATTTTCAACAAAATAGTTCAATTAGCAAGCAACTAGTTGAAATTTGTTGCCAAAATAGTATCATTTTCAGCCCGAAAAGTCGAATTATTAACAAAAAAAGTTCAATTTGCAACTCAAAAAGAAGAATTTCCAACTAAAAAAGTTAATTTTCAACCCGACAGTATGAATTTTCAACAAAAAGGTATATTTTCAAAGAAAAAGTTCAATTTTTAACTAAATAATTCTTTTTTTTACCCGAATAGTAAAATTTTCAACCAAAAAGGATGACCTTTTAACAAAATGATTGAATTATTTAAAAAAATAATTCAATCTAAACAGAATAATACACTTTTTAGCCAAAGAGATCAAACTTGTGCCAAAACGGATTAATTTTCTACAAAAGCATATACTTTTTAACACAAAATATTAATTTTCAACCAAAAAGATGAATTTTCAACCGAGAAGATTAATTTTTTTTACCAAAAATGACGAATTTTCAACAAAATAATTAACTTTTCCACCAGAGAAATGAATTTTAAAGTAAAATGAATCTTCAATCAAAAAAAAAATTAATTTTTAATAAAAGAGTTCATTGTTCAACCCAGTAGTTGAATTTTCAACCAAAAAAGATTAAATCTTCACGAAAAATGTAAAAGTTGATATTTGAATCAAAAAATTTTCAATTTTAAACCAAAAAAGTTGAATTCACACAAAAAAAAACGAATTTTAAACAAAATAAAATTAATTTTCAACCAAACAGATGAATTTTCAACCAAAAATATTAAATTTCGATAAAAAAATATCAATTTTCGACAAAAAACAGAACAGTTACATTTTCAGTTGAAAAAAAAAAATTTCAATAAAAAAAAAATTATTTTCAACCAAAGAAAATAAATTTTTCAAGCAAAAAAAGATTAAATCTCCCAGCCCGGAAAATATTTGAATTGTAAATCAAAAACCGTTAAATTCAACAAAAAAAGATGAATTTATAGCTAAATAATTGAATAATCCTCAAACAAAAAATATTAATTTTGAACCAAACAGTTGATCTAGTACAGATTTAACTATTTTGTTGAAATTTTTTTATGGAAATTAATTTTTTCAACTGAAAATTTAACTATTCTATTTTTGGTTGAAAATTATATTTCTTGGTTGAAAAAATCATATTGAAAATTGGTCTTATATGTTTGGATTCATCTTTTTTTTGTTTAAAATCAAAACTTTTTTTGGATGAAAATTTAAGTATTTCTTTGAAAGTTAAAATCTTTTGTTAAAAATTAATTTTTTCATTGAAACTTGAAAATTTTAAGTGAAAATTCGCCTCTTCAATTGAAAATTGAACTATTTTGTTGAAGATTCGTTTTTTTCGTTATAAATTAATTTTCTTCAATGGAAAATTAATTTTTCCAAATGAAACTTTAATTATTCGGTTGAAAAGTCGTTTTTTTTTTTGTTGACAATTAAATATATAAATAATTTTTTTTAAAAATAAATTAGTTAATTTTTGATTGAAAGTTTACCTTTTGTAGTTTGAAATTTATGTATTTTGTCCTGAAAAAAATCTGGAAATGTAAGGGAATTTTTTCCCAGGATTTGAGTAGACACCCTAGAAAATGATTGATTTTTAAATTCAACACAATCGATTCAAAAAACTGATTTTTTTCGACCCTTTGTATCGATTTTGGAAAAATTGGTCTAAAAAAATTCAAAATTGCCTTACGCGGATGAAGAATCGATTAAAAAAATCGATTTTTTTCCTAATAAAAATGTTTTTTTTTTTTCAAGAATCGGATCGGAATCGAACATCCCTATCGTGAATATTGCAGGCTCGATTTCGTTTACGAAATTTTGTTGAGCTTGGTGTGCCGATCCTGTGCTGGAATTATTGAAGGTTTAAATCTTTATTTTATATGAAAGATAAACTTAATTGTAAGAAGATAGCAAGTGCACACAGGTAACTATTTTATATTTGATATCTGATACTTTTATTGTCACTATTTGTTGATTGCGATCTCTATCAAGTGTATACTAGCAAACACAATAAAGTTATTAATAGTTAGAAAATAAAAAGGGTATCACATATTTATTTTTTTAATTCTATGCAGAAGGGTTATTATATGATTTAAGAAAACTTTTAACATTTAAAAAACATAAAAAATAATTTTTTGAACTCAAAATGGACAAAAATTCAGTATTAATAATATTAATTTCCATTTTTTTTTAGTTGAAAATTTTTTGTTGAAAATTCAACTTTTTTGTTAAACCTTCTTTTTTTTTAGAAATTATTTGTTTAACTTAAAATTAACCAATTTCTTTTTTTGCTTAAAAAGTATCCATTTTAGTTGAAGATTCAACTATATATGCTTAATTAAAATGCATGTATTTTGTAGAAAATTCTTCTACTTTGGTAAAATATTATTTTTCTTGTTCAAAAATATTTTTTTTACTGAATATTTAACTATTTAATTTTTTTGAAAATTCAACTTTTTCAGTTGAAAATTAATTTTTTTACTATAACATTCTTTGTTTAAAATTTATTTATCTTATTGAAAATTCATCTTTTTGGTAGAAAATTATTTTGCTGAAAATTCTTGTTTTTGGTTGAAAATTCATCTATATAACTCGTTGAAAATTCAAATATTTTTTTGAAATTTATGTATTTTTTGTTTTGAAAGTCAATTACATAAATATTTAAATTTTGTTTGCTTGAAAATTTAACTATGTTTAAAATTAATCTTTTTTGGTAGAATATTCCTCTTTGAAAACTCATCTATTTTGGTTAAAACTTCATTTATTCAGTTGAAAATTTATCTATTTTGCTAAAGATTTTCTTTTTATAAAAATTAATTTTCTTAATTGAAAAATTAAGAATATACTAAAATTTTCAGTTAGAAAATTAATTTTCTTTGTTGAAAATTCATTTCTTTTTTGTAGAAAATTATTCTTTTTATTCGAAAATTCAGCTTTTTGCTTGAAAATTCATTTTGTTTTTGTTGAAAATTCAACTCTTTTGTTTCTTTATTCATAATGTGTCCCCTAAGGTTTTACATGACTTCCATTACTTACAACACTTCCTTATACATTTTTTATACAATCTTATCCTTACTATTTACCATTATTTACATCTATTTACATAAAATCTTATATCGAACGCCTTAATTCTACTTTTGACGCTAGCGCAATTTGGCACGTGTTAGCGAACGAGTGAGCGAGTGATCGAAAGCGAGAGTGCAAGCGAGAGAGAGAGAGAGAGAGAGAGAGCGGTAACGCAAACGCATCTTAATCTACTTATGCTATTACATAATTATTACTTACAAATCTTTACGCTTCTTATTTAAGCGACTTCCGTTTTCTTTTTCTTTCACTTCTCTTGTACCTCCATTTTACCATTTTTTGCATCCATTCTTTCATTCTTTTTCAATTGCTCCCCTAGCATCCTCTAATTCCTTCATCCACTCTTCCCCCAAACCATCCTCCCCTAGAATCTTTACCACATTCTCTTGCCAGGTTCCTTTATCTTCCATTCCTCTCCTACATCCTTCCCATACATGCTCCCATGTTTCCTCTTCCCATTCACATATTCTGCACTTCCTGTTATCTTTCTTTTCCCAATATATACTTGCCCTTACCTCGTTTCCCAATCTAAATCTTGCTATTCTTGTCAATCTTTTCTCTCCTCATCCCTTTTCTAAATACTTTGGTAATCCTTCCTTTTTTTATCATTTTATACCATGTATTATATTTTGATTCCTCAATCATCCCCCATCTTTCTATTAATTGTCTTTCTCTCTCCCTTTTTTCCACTTCTTCATAGTTGGCTCCAGTCCCGTCTTCTATATCTCTAGCCTTAAAGAACTCCCTCCTTTCTTCCTCCCATCTCGTTAATTCAATCGCCCTCCCTCTCCTTTCTTCTACCTCCATCAAACACCTTCTCGCTAACTCCCCTCCCTTTCCCTCCCTCAGCTTCGTCTCAAAATTCCATGCCCTCTTTCCCGCTCTAGTACTTAATTTATCCCTTTGCGCTTCTTCTCTCACCATATATCCCGGCGTCCTCCAGTCTACCCCTAGCGCCCACCTTATATACCTTTCTTGTAAACTTTCAATCTCTTTCCTTTCTTTCCATCCCCATATCTCTGCTCCATAACCTAATACCGGCCATACCAGCGTATCAAATAACCACATTCTCCTTCTCCAATTTTGTTTAAATCTTCTTTTTCCTATTCCCCATATCTGTTTCATTACCCCTGCTGCTTTTTTTTATCCTTTCTCTTATATGAGCTCTATGATCTCCATTTGCTTGCAAGGTATATCCCAGATACTTAAACTCTTTCACTTCTTCTAATTTTTTTCCCTTCCATCTTCCCGTCCATTCTTTTTTTTCTTCCCCCTCCTTTTCTAAACCTCATTATCTTTGTCTTTTCTACATTTAAATTCAACTTCTTTCCATCTAAGTATCTCTCTAATCCGGTAATTAAGCCCGCCATCCCTTCTTCATCCTCTGCCATCAACACTATATCGTCTGCGTATGCCAGTGTATATATCTTTTCGTTCCCTATCCTAACTCCTCCCCACCCTTTTCTCTTCATTTCTTCTTCCAAGTCTGATATTAATATATTAAATAAAAGCGGGCTCAGAGGACATCCTTGCCTTACCCCTCTCACCAACCAGAAACTATCTCCCTCTTGCTCTCCTACCTTTACCTTGCTTTTTGTCTCTCTAAAAATTTCCGATACTCTCTTTGTTAATCCCTCTCTTATCCCCTTTTTCACCATAACTTTTTCTATCTCGCCTCGGTCTAATGAGTCAAACGCCGCCTTCAAGTCCACGAACACTGCTATCATTGCCCCTTTCTCCCTTTTAATCCTCTTATTTACTAAGTAGTTCAGAACATATATATTGTCCATTGCCTCCATCCCTTTTCTAAACCCTGTCTGATTCGGTGGCTCTATCTTTTTCTCCACAACTTCTTTTTTTAACCTCTCCGATAAAACAGTCACATATACTTTATACAGTGTTGGCATTAGTGTCACTCCTCTATAACCTTTAACCTCCTTTCCTGTGCCTTTCTTCACTATTGGTATCACTACTCCTTCTTTCCATAACTCTGGCCACCCCTCTCCTCTCCATACTCTATTGCACATTCTCCACGCCCATTCCTCTAATTCTGTCCCCCCATATTTCCATACTTCATTTGGAATCTCATCTATACCAGGTGCCTTTCCATCTTTCATCATCCCTAGTACCTTGACTATTTCCTCTCTTGTAATATCCTCTTCCTCATCTGTTTCCCTACCATCTCTCCCTCCTTTCCTAACTTTCCTCTCTACCCCTCCTAGTAATTCCATAAAATATGTTTTCCATTCTAACATCTCAATATCCTGGTTTACTCTTTTCCTTCTTCTTCTCTCTTTATTTACCACCTTCCAAACCTCTTCTTCCGTCCTAGCCTTCTCCGCTTCTTCTTCAAACCTTTTATTCTCTTCCTCTTTTTTTTGATCACACATCTCAGTATACTCCTTCTTTTTTCTCCTATATTCTTCTCCACTACATGTCCCTTTTCTCCATTTTCTTAACACCTTTCTCACTTCCTTCTTCTTCTGTTTACAATCCTCATCCCATCCACTTCTATCCCCTCCTTCACTAACTTCTTTTTTGCTTGTGCACTCTAATGCTCCTTTTATTTCTCCTACCATTATTTCCATTTCCTCGTTTAAATTCCCTTCCCCCATTTTGATATTCCTGATTTTTTCTTTAAACTGTTCTTTACCTTCCATTGACCAATCCCCTCTTCCTGCTCTTTTCACTTTTGCTTCCTTTTTAGCGGTTTTGTTATTACTCATTTCTCCCTCTACCGTCACTATTACGGGAAAGTGATCCGAATCTATGTAGTTGCCTACCTCTAGTCTCTTAACCTTCTCTCTTACTTCGTCATCCACTATCACATAATCAATTACCGTTCCCCTCTTTCCTCCTGAACGTGTAAATTCCCCTTCCTCATCCCCCTCTATACTTCCGTTTAGGATAAACCATCCCATCTCCCCTAGGCTCTTCAACAACTTCTTTCCCTCCCCATTCAGTATCTTGTCTTTGGATTTTCTTCCTCGCTCTCCATCCCATTCCCTTCCTCCTCTATCTCCTGTTCTCGTATTAAAGTCACCTCCTATTATTAGCCTACTCTCATGCTTATTTTCTTCCATCAGTTCTCTCATATCCTCTGATTTTTCCTGCATATCACCGTTCACATGAACCACCACTATCTTCCACCTCTCTCCTCCCATATTTATCTCTTCTACTATTAATCCTTCTTTATGTTCTTTCAACCCTTTTTTATCATTCTCTCTTATACATTCGTTCCTTACTCCCATCACCATTCCTCCCATTGCTCTGCCCTTTTTATTCTTCCTCTTTGCATTTTGAACCTGCCATTTGTAACCTCTTGGTAATCTTCCCCTTACTCTTTCCCATCCCTTTTCATCATTTTTTTGAAAGTTTATCTCTTTTAGTTGAAAACTTGTCTTTTTGGTAGAAAATTATTTGTTTGAAAATTCATCTTTTTGGTTGAAAATTCACTTATTTTGATGAAAATTTAAATATTTTGTTGAAACCAGCTTTTTTTCGGTTGAAAATTATTTGAATGAATATTTAACTTTTTTTTTTGTTTGAAAATTCAACTACCAGAAAATTCATCTTTTTTTTGTAAAAAATTCTTCTTCTTTGAAAATTCATCTACTTTTGTTAAAATTCATTTCTTTGGAAGAAAATTTAACTACTTTTCTGAAGATTTTTTTAAAATGAAAATTAATTTTTTTAACTGAAAAATTAAGTAAACACTAACATTTTTAGTTGGAAAATTAAATTTATTTTATGTTGAAATTCGTCTTTTTGGTAGGAAATTAAATTTAAATAAATAAATTAAATTTTTTTTTTTTGCAAATTATTTGTTCCCAACTGGAAATTAAGCTATTTCTTTTTTGGTTAAAAAGTATATTTTTTAGTTGAAAATTCACCTATATATGGTTGAAAATTCATGTATTTTGTTGAAAATTTGTCTTTTTTTGGTAGAATTTTATTCTTCTCATTGGAAAACTGTAGAAAATTTACCGATTTTGTTGAAAATTCTTTTTTTTTTTGTGTTGAAAAGTATTTTTTGTAACAGAATATTTTTAAATTCTTTTTTTTGTAGTTAAAAATTCATCTTTTTGGTTGAGAATTTCTTTCTTTTGATGAAATTTCTACTATGTGGTTGAAAATTTATCTTTTTTTGGCAGAAAATTCTTCTTTGAAAACTCATATATTTTGGTTCAAAATTCGTTTCTTCGGTTGAAAATTTAACTATTTTGTTGAAATTTTTTTTTGGTTAAAAAAAATATATTCTTTTAGTTGAGAATTCTTTTTTTTGCTACAGAATTTTTTTTTTGCTCAAAAATCATATTTCTGGTTGAAAATTCAGTTCGTTTTTGTCAATTTTTCCCGAAAATTCAATTATTTCGTTGAAAATCCTTTTTTTGGTTAAAAATTATATTTTTACTGGAAATTAAATAGTTTATTTTTTGGTTGAAAAAGAATATTTTTTATTTGAAATTCATGTATTTTGTTGAAAAATTTGTTGTTTTTTTTAGAATATTAGTTTTTTTGGCAGAATATTATTCTTCTCGTTGGAAAACAGTTGAAAATTTACCCATTTTGTCGAAAATTATTTTTTTTTTGTGGAAAAATTTTTTGTTGTTGTTGAAAATTCATTAAAAATTCATCTTTTTGGTTGAAAATTTCTTTTGTTTGCTCTTCCCGTCTAAAATTAATCTTTTTGGTTAAAAATTCATCTTTTTGGATTAAAAATCATTTCTTTGGTTGAAAATTCTACTATGTGCTTGGAAATTCATCCTTTTTTTGGCAGAAAATTATTCTTCTTTGAAAATTCATATATTTTGGTTAAAAATGTAACTATTTTGCTGAAAATTTCCTCCTTTTTTTATTATAAAACTATTTTTTTAACTGACAACTTAATACTAAAATTCTCAGTTAAAAATTCATTTTTTTAGTTCTAAATTCGTCTTTTTGGTAGAGAATTATTCTTCTTGCTTTTGGTTGAAAATTCAACTGTTTTTTTGAAACTCCTTTTCTGGTTCAAAATTATTTTTTTTTTTTTTAATGAAAATTTAACGATTCCTTTTTTGATTAAAAGAGTATCGTTTTCGGTTAAAAACTCAACTATATATGGTTGAAAATTTATTTAGTTGGTTGAAAATTTAAATATTTTGTTAATACTTCGTTTTTCTGTTTGGTTGAAAATTAATTAAATGAAAATTTAACGTTTCTTTGGTTAAAAATTCAACTGTGTTGTTGAAAATCCATCTTTTTTTTGGTAGACAATTATTCTTTGAAAATTTATTTGATTTGATTAAAAATTAATTTCTTTGAAAGTTCAACAATTTTTCTCCAACATTTTTTTTTATAAATTTTTGTTTAGTTGAATATTCGTCTTCTTGTTAGAAAATTATTATTCTTTGAAAATTCATCTGTTTAGTTGAAAATCTATTTTGTTTTTGTTGAAAATACAACTAGTTTATTGAAACTCCTTTTTTTGGTTAAAAATTATTTTTTTAAACTGAAAATTGAACAATTTCATTTTTTGTTAAAAATGTATCTTTTTTTACTTAAAAATTCAACTGTATATAGTTAAAAGTTAATCTATTTTGTTAAAAAATTGTTTTTTTTTTTTGAAAATATTGTTTTTCTCCTTAGAAAACGGTTGAAAATTTACCGATTTTGTTGAAAATTCATTTTGTTTTTGTTGAAAATTTATTTATTTTTAGTTGAAAATCAATTTCTTTTGTTGGAAAAATGTTCTTTTGTCGTTGTTGAAAATTCGTGTATTTTTAATTTGAAAATTCTGCTATCCTTCGAGTTGCGACGATTATCGCATCTGTTTACTTTATCGATGAGAAGAGTTATACTGATAAGTTACTGTGATCGTACAGAATTCTGTCGGGGCTAATTTTAGTTTTTTGGAAAAATTGATTTAATCTTAAAACATTTTAATGAATTCATCCTGTTCTTTTTTTTTTAATTTTCTCAAAATTTAGACAGCTTTCAAGCAAAATAAAAACAAGGTAACAATTTGAACTACAAGTTGTTTTTTTATTATAATGATAAATGATGGAAAATTATGAATATGCAGAAATTCATTTTATTTTTATTTCAGTTACATTTTCGATTTAAGAATTTTTTAAGGAAGGTTTATTTCTTTAGTTAACAATTTAACTATTTTGTTAAAAGTGAATTTTTTTGCTGAAAATTCATATTTCGACTTTTTGGTTTTAAAATTCATTCTTTTATAGATGAAATATCATCCTTTTTGGTTGAAAATTTAATTATTTGTTGAAAGTTGAAGTATTTTGTTAGAAACATCATGAGAAGTATGGAGATGGAATTCGGGGAAGTAGGGGATGGAGAAATAAGAGAAGTGATGGGATTGGAAGTCTGTGAGTTTAAGGGATAGAGAATTAGGAGAGTTGATTGTGAGTGAGGGATGTGAGGGGAGGGGAAGTAGAGAAAGGAGAAGTAAGGAAAGTGAAGGAGAAGTAAGGAAAGTGAAGGAGTAGAAATTAGGAGAAGTTAGGGTAGTGAACAATGTGAGAGGTTGGGATGTAGAGGAGGGATAAGTAAGAGAAGTGATTGGGTGGGGAATGAAAGTAGGAGAATTGAGGAGAAGAAAAGTAGATGAGGGAGAAGTAAAGGAAGGAAGTGGAGGAGAAGTAGGAGAAGTATGGAAGTGGAATCGGGGTGAGTAGAGAATATCGAAGTGATGGGATTGGAAGTGTGGGCTGTGAGGGGTTGAGTAGTAGGAGAAGTGAATGTAAGTGAGGGATGTAAGGAGAGGGGAAGTAGGGAATGGAGAAGTAAGGAAAGTGAAGGAGTAGAAAGTAGGAAAAGTGAGCTACAAGAACAATGTGAGGCGTTGGGATGTAGAGCAGAGATAAGTAAGAGAAGTGAAGGGGGTAAGAAAGTACGGGGGTTGCGTGGAGAATGAATGTAGGATAGTCAAGGAAAGGGAAAGCAGATGAGGGAGAAGTAAGGGAAGGGAGGGGTGAAAATTAGGGTAATGAGGGGTTGGGCACTGTGGGAAGTAGTGGAAATAAGTGTAAGTGAGGGACATGTGATGGGAGGGAAGTAGAGAAAGGAGAATTAAGGAAAGTGAGGGGGTAGAAAGTAGTTTTCGGTTTTTTGATCCAATTAAAAATGATTCCCTTTGATCTGGTAGAAGGAAAGTTTTGCGACTATTTGCGGGAATACTAAGTACGTAAAGTGGAAGGGCTCCCCTTAGTCGTTTTGGCCAGGGCTGATAGGATGCGACGAAATACAATAACGGCTCAACTATTGACCGAACTAAACTAAATTAAACCGAACTAAACTAACATCTAACCCTTCGGGCTCTGAAGGTTCTCGTCTCGTTCGTAAACCGACGATCTACGAATTTGCATGTAATAGAGTTGCCATTCGGTGGTCGAAAGGAGAGAAAATCACCCTTGGTTGCAAAATCTTACCTTATCTCCAAACAACACTGTAAGCTGATAGCTTCCCAAGTTTACTGTTAATTATCCTGATCTATTAGAAACCGATTTCCCATCAACCTTCTTATTTATTAAGGAGCTTCTACAATTCCTTTTAATATTATGAATAATTTTTAGGTTCAGGTTCAAAGTTGGTGTCACGCGCCTACAAAAAAGGGTTTTTTATCTCCCCTCTTCATCCCTACTTCCCCTCAGTTCACTCTTCACTACCCCGCCCTTTTGAAACTTCTTTCTCTACTTCCCGTCTCCCCACTTCCCGTCTCCCCACTTCCCCAGATAACGCTTCCCTACCCCTACTTCCCTTTCCCAACCATAAATTGTTATCCCCTACTCACCCGCAAGCAGCCCCTTCACTTTCCCTACTTCCTCTAACCTAATTTCCCCTCAATTCCTCTAATTTTCTTTCCTCACGTTTTCCCTCACTTCCCCTACTTCGCATCTTTCCTACTCACCCCTTCACTTTTCGTACTTTCCTTCCCCTCACTTTCCATACTACTCCACTCATCATCGTCCCTCCCTTCCCCACCCCTCGTTTCCCCTACTACCTACTCCTCACCTCTACTACTTCCTCTGTCCTCATTTACCCTCACTTTTCATACTTCCCCACCCCTCATTTCCACTCCCTTCTACTACTTTCCCTCCACTTATTCCCCTCACTTCCTCTTATGGGAAAAATGTACTCCCTTCTCTCTTAACACTTCTTTCCATCCTATTTGATGCTATCTTGTCGCCCCCTCCCCTATCCCCACCCCTATTCATACTTTACCTCCCTTCCCATTCGCCACATGCACCCCTTACCCTCACTTCCCCTCCACTAGCCCCTACTTCCCATTTTTATTCTTTCCTCCAAATCCTCTCCTATCCATTACTTCCCCGCCCTCACTTCCCTGCCGATTCATCTCCTCTACTCTACTATCCTTCCCATACTCCTACTCCCTCTAGCCTAAGGCACCCCTCCCTGATCTCGTTCTCGATCCCTGAGATCCTATACTTCACTCATCCCTACTACCCCTCCAAATCCTTCAACCAAATTCTTATTCTCTTTAATCCTTTCTCTAAAAAATCTATTCTCTTACCGTTCTCATCCAAGAATCTCTATCCGCAACCCTATCCCCGTCTATCCGAGACCTACATTGACATTCTTTAATATCTATCACGAATACGATACTCATCCGGGCCAATCATTATCTATCCTTTTTAATCCGTTCTCCACAAAACATATTGCTTATCCGTCCAATCAATAATTTCCTATCCGTCACCCTATCCTTTTCTATCCCCGACCTACTTTGACATTCCTTGTTAACTATCACGGATAGAATACTTATCCGTGCCAATCATTACTTATCCTCTTTAATCCTTTCTCCACGGAAAGAATTGGCTATTCGTTCTAATCCATAATGTTCTATCCGCCAGCCTATCCTTATCTATCCGCGACCTACTTTGACATTCCTTGTTAACTATCATGGATTGAATACTTATCCATGCTAGTCAATATTTATCCTCATGAATCTTTTCTCCACAGAAAGAATTGGCTATCCGTTCTAATCCATAATTTTCTATCCGTCACCCTATCTTTGTCTATCCGCGAGCTACTCTGATTTTTTCGTTATGTAACACGAATAAAATCTTAATCCGTGACAATCGTTTCTTATGATCTTCAATCCTTTCACCATGAAATGTATTTCCTATCTGTTCGTATCCGTAATTTTCTATCCGTCACCGTATTCTGTTCTATCCGCGGACTACTTTGATTTGTATCATTATATCATGCGGATAGAATATTAATCCGTGCCAATCGTTACTTATCTTTCTTCAATCCTTTCTTCAAGAAACTTATTGACTTTCCGTTATAATTTGTGATTTGCTATCAAATATGAATTAGCATGATACTTTTCACTGCAGATACATACGGATAGATTTTTTTATTCAAACTGATACGCGAGGATAGAATATTATTAGTTCAATACATATTGAAAAGGATAGACGCGGATAGAGTATTACTAGTTGAAACCTGATTGAAACGGATAAACATGGATAGCATATTTTTACTTCAAGACGGATCTTATCGAATAGATACGCATAGATTATTTTTAGTTGAAGATGGATTGAGAAGAATACATAAGGATAGAATATTTTTCGATGAAGACGGATTAAAACGGATAAATGGGATACCATCTCACGGATAGAGGATTATGAAAAAGTTCGGACTGAAACGGATAGGGGCAGATTAATTAAATAAAGATTTAAAAATCCAACAAAGGATAGAACATGATGCAAAGTGCTCATTCAAACGGATGAAAAATTTCTATCCGTTCGAATCCGCTAATTCCTATCCGTTTGAATTCGTTTACTCTATTGAAAATGATTAAAATATTTAATAAGTGGTTGTAGAAGAAAACTGTAATATTAAAGACATTTTTATTGACAGGAAACTTCTAAAAATTGTGTTATTGCCTCTTTATTCTGGAGATTAACCTGTCGTTTGCCTCAATAGAGAGATACGCCAGGTGATATTTTACAAAAGAGCTTTCCTCGGATTTATGGCCTCAGCGATTCTCACGAAAACGAGAAAGTTTCTTTATGACCGCTCTCCATATGCACAGCGGAAGCCCGGGACGAGGAAATTGAGATCCCGACAGTGACAGTCTTTGTAATCGAATTCAGATATACTGGCACGGTGCCACATCTTGTCAACTTCCTTATAAAAGATCAGCGTATTTTTTTTTTTTTTTAATGCACTCGTTTGCGCGTATGTAAAAGTGAAATCTGTTCCTGGCATCGGTCTAGAGTCTAGACGCTTTATTCTCGGCAAACGTACTTTCATGTCTCCTTCGAGTACTCTGCTAATTTTACTCTCATTTTCAAAAAAGATTTTGGATAAACTTCTGACAATATTCCGAAAAGCGCTGATTATAAAAAACATATTGAAACATGTCCCAAATTTGATTTTCACGGGAAAAACCAAAAAAATCCATAAAAGTCATTGATTTTCACGTTTATCTCGAGAAAGATTGAAAACTTCAAAAAATATTTGAAACAAAAAGGGTAGGACGTTTCAAAATAGATATTTTATGTGCCATTCATTTTTTCCGTAAGATTGAAAGTTTTCGAGATATTTGATGATAGAGATGAAAATTTATGCGTGGCCCCTGCCGAAAACGTGAGTACCCTCAGCGCGGACGGTGAAGAAAGGCTTTGCACTTACTGCACTCAAGCCTGTTTCACTTACCAAATTTCAATAGCGATTTTCTCAGGAACTATCAATTCTAGAGGGAAAGTGCTGAGAATAAAAAATGTATATTCTGATTGGCTCTGCAACTTTTGCCTGAAGACTTTTCCGAAATTTTGTGTATTTACCAAGATAAATGCGAAAAACCATGACTTTTATGGGTTTATTGTGGTTTTCACCATGGAACCCAAATTTGCGTTAATTTTCACAGTACAAAATTACCTTTATTTTCAACAACTCATATTTTGTGGTTGAAAATTCGACTGTTTTGTGGATAATTCGTCCTTATTCGTCGTTATTTGATATTTCAACTTGAAAATATTTTTATTTCCAGTTAAAAACAATCGAATTCAACCAAAAATGACGAATTTTCAACAAAATAGTTCACCTCTCAACCAAAAAAGATACTTTTTTTAAAAATTGTTTAATTTGAACAAAGTAGATTAAGTTTAAACCAAATAGTTAAATTGTCAACTAAGAAGATTAATTTTTTACCAAAAAAGAAATTTGATCAAAAAACAGAGTAATTTTCTAAAAAAATTAGTTATAAACAAAATAGTTAGGTTTTTTTAGTAAATTAGTTCAATTGATAAGTCAAAGGATGATTTTTTACAAAATTGTTGAATTTTTAACCAAAAAACATGAATTTTCAAAAGAGGAGATTAATTTTCTACTGAAAAAATTTTTTTTAACGAAATACATGAATTTTTTACTAAAATTAAGAACCCTCAACCAAAAAATTCATTTTCAGCAAAGTAGATTGACTTTTAAATAAGTAGTTGAATTTTAAATTTAAAAAAGTTTAACCATGAAAATTAATTGTTTACCATAGAAGACAAATTTTTAACAGAATAGATTAATTTTCATGTAAATAGTTTGACTTTTACCAATGACAGAATAATTGAAGATTCAAAATGGAATAATTAAATTTTTAGTTGAAGAAAATAATTTTTAACCAAAAAATTAATTTTTAAGCAAGAAGATTAATTTTTTATCCAAACAGAAAAATTTTCTACAAAACAAATTAATTTTCAACGAAAAAAATTGAACTCTCAACAAAATAGTTGAATTTTCTACTAAAGTAGTTTGATTGTTAACTACAAAAAATTACTTTTGTTACAAAATTGTTGAATTTTCAACCAAATGATTGAATTTCCAACTGAAAACATGAATTTTAAACCGACCAGATTAATTTTCTATCGAAAAAGACGAATTTTCAACAAGCGAAAAGCTAAAAATGATAAGATTTTGACTAAAATTATGCATCTTTAACTAAAAAATAAATTTTTATCATATTAGTTCGACTTTCAACCAAGTACGTAGTTGAGTTTTCAATTGAAAAATAATAATTTACAAGAAAAAATGGAATAGTTACATTTTAAGTTAAGGAAAATAATTTCAAAAAAAAAAAAAAAATTAAAGGAAGAAGATTAATTTTCTACTAGAAAAGACGAATCATTAACAAAATACAGAAATTATGAACCAAATCGTTGATTTTTTAGCTAAAAAATATGAATTATTATCTAAAAAGTGAATAGTTGAATTTTCAGTTGCAAAAAAGTTAATCAGTCACACACAAACACATACACACACAATTTATTCCGTCTTACTTTTTCCCCAGGATGGGAAATGAGGGGAAATCAAGTGAGGAGAGGTAGGGAAATGTTGAAAGGAAATGTTGGAAAAATTTGAAGGGAGGGGGATAAAAGGAAGGAAAGTAGTGGAAATTAATGGAAATGGGGGATGGAGAAGTAGGGGAAATCAGGAGTGAGAACGAGTGAGTCGAGGGAGTAGTAGAGGAAACGAGGGGAGGAAATGTGGGGAGGAAATAGTGGAGGAATTGATGGTAAATAAGGTGAGAGTAAGCAGAGAAAGTGGAGGTAATTAGGGAGAGGAAGTAGGGAAATTGATTGTAGTGAGGGAGGGTAGTGAGTGAGTGATGGGAGGGCTAGCAGGTAGTGCGGGTGAGAATGTTAGTGCGGGTGAGTAGGGTAGTGCGGGTGAGTGGAGGAATTGATATAGGAGAAATTAGGAGAGGGGTCGTGAGCAGAAATGAGCGAAGGAACAATAGAGAGAACTAAGAGGACGAGGATGAGGATGAGCGGTAGTAGGAAAAGTAAGGAGGAATTAGACTGCGGGAGTAGGGTAAATGATTAGAAATAAGAGAGAGTAGGAAATAGTAGAGGAATGCAGGGTAAATAGGGCGAGGGTAAATAGAGAAAGTGGAGGTAATTAGGGAGGGGAAGTAGGGAAATTGATTGTAGTGAGGGAGGATAGTGAGAGAAAGTGATTTGAGAGCTATTAGTGTAGTGTCGGTGAGTAGGGTAGCGCGGGTGAGTAAAGGAATTGATGTAGACAATATTAGGAGAGGGGTCGTGAGCATAAATGAGCAAAGTAGAGAAAATTAGGGGGAGGGGGAGAAGTAGTAGAGAAATTAAAAGGAAATTAGACTCTGAAAGTAGGGGAAATGATTAGAAATAAAGGAGTGTAGTGAAAAGCTATGAAGTTATTAAGCTAGTAGGGTAGTACAGGTGAGTAGTGGAGGGGAAATAGGCGAAATTAGGAGACTTGACGTGAGCGGAAATAAACGGAGAAGTAGAGGAAATAGGAAGTAGAGAACGTGAGGGGAAATTAGGGATCGGAAGTGCGGGAAATGATTGAAAGAGAGAGTAGAAAGAGGAAATGGAGAGAGACCAGTAGGGTACGCTGGTAAGTAGGGAAGGGGAGTGTTAGCTGTGGAAGTGAAAAGGGAAAGTAGTAAAGGAAGTTCTGGAAGCAAAAGGAAGCGAAAGGTGACGTGAGGGGGGGAAATAGAGGACATAGAGAAGGGAAAGTATAGGAGGGTGACATTTGAAAGACTTGATTAACTTTTTTTTTAAATTTGAATAAAAACAGAAGGAGGGGGGGGGGATTGATCAATTGATCAGTCAAGCTAAAAATGTGAGATAGTATATTTTTATTGAGTCTTCCTTGAAGTTTTCCGAAAGAATGAACTTCATGCAGATATAAAAATTCCCGGAAAATTCAGAGCAAAGAAGGCATGCCAGGATTTTTATCGCAGGTCAGAGTTCGTCGTTTCGCTCGAGTAATTTTCAAGGAGATGTACAGGGAAAAGCGCGAGGCATTGAGAAATATCTTAAATTGATCCAACTGGCAAATAGGAGAGCGTGTAGCATAAAAATCAGATATCTTGATATTTTTCTCCATCGACCAGAACCGTTCGCGTAGTTTGGAAATATTATACCATTCGGCGAAAGTTCTGCTTCATTGTGCTTTTGCATTGGAATTTTAAAGTACTCTTTTCAAAAAATAATGAGTTCATTCAATTCTGGTGGATATCGGAGAAAAGAAAGCCGTAAAAAGTTGATTTAAAATTTAACTGTTTTGTGGAAAAATTGTATGTTTGCTTTAAAATTCAACATTTTGGACTAATTTTTTTTCATAATTGACCGAAAAATGTTTTTTTTTTTTAAATTCAACTTTTGTTAAAAACTATTCCTCCTGACATGAAAATTAATAGCTTTTTAAACGATTTAATTTTTTTTTGTAAAAAATGCAAGCGTTTGGTTGAGAATGATATTAAATAAAATTAGAGGAAAAATTAAAGGAAAAAGAAAAATAAAATGAAAATTGTATTGCGGCGGATGTCTTCTTTAATAATAGAGAGAGATTGATGAATAAGGTGGTCCAAAAATGCATTGGAAATTTTTTTTCCTCGAATTTTTATGCATATCATCCGGAAATTTGTTCAAATCCAAAAAAAAATCCATTTTTTTGAAATGATGTTTTAAGTTGGCGCAAGCCCCATGAAGTTTAACACGTATTTTCCATAAAAAAAGACATTTTCGTAAATTTTATTCAGAATCATCAATATTGGCAGAATCGAGTTTGAAGCCATAGAATAAGAATTAAATATTATTTTGTAATATCACTCCCATAAGTCTATTTTATGGGGTCCCATAAAGACCCCATGAGTGAAAAAATTGATTTTGCGAGTTATTGGCACCAGTTATGATTTTTCGCGTTTTTTGAATGCTAATAATAATGTCTCTAATACATAGAAAACTACTATATACTAAAAAATTTGATGTTTACATAAAATTTTAAACAATTTATTATTGTTTTTAGTAATTTTCTCTTTGAAAAGAGATAGGAAGTCGGGGTTTTTCAAACATTTTCCACTTTTTCTCCAATTTTCAACTGAGTTGTGTAATAGTTAATTAATGTTTACAAAAATGATTGTTTGAACAATTTATTATTATTGTTAATAATATTTTCTCCGAATAATGCTAGAATTTTCGGGTTTCTTCTGAAATTTTCAGCTTTTCGTCTACTTACTACTTAAAGTGAGTTGATATTTAATTCAATTTAGTAAAAATAATTGTTTAAACAAATTATTATTGATTAAAATCATCTTTTCCTATAGTTATGCTGAATAGATATGGTTTTTTCTGAAATTTTCTACTTTTTGTAAACTTTTTATTTACATCGAGGTAATAATTGATACAATTTAACGAACATAATTGTTCAAACAAATTACTATTGTTTATAACTATCTCCTTTTATACTAATGCTAGATAGATGCAATTTTTTGTAAAATTGTGAATTGTTTGTCCATTTTTTACTTAGTGAGGTAATAATTAATGTAAGTTAGAAAAAATAATTGTTTCAGCAATGTATTATTGTTTATAAGTAAATATTATTAATAATAATCATTTAAAATGGGCTCGTACTAACTACTTTGAGAAAAATTTACGTTTGATATGATTCATATAGAAAATTTAAACAAGATTTCATATTTCTTTTTTATTTCAGAAAAATGTATACTGAAAAAATAAAAAGATTGTTTAAAAAATGATTCTCGCTAATGTTTATTTACTATATGTTCATGACTAGAAATCCAAATCAAAGGTAAAATTTTTAGAAAAAATCGCAAATTTTTAGCAATTATTTAAGAGAAGACAGATACAATCTATGATACATTGTTTAAACAATTATGTTTGTTAACTTGCATTTTTACAAAAAGTAAAAAATTGCAGAAGACAAAGGTTAAACTTTATTTAAAAAAATGAATTTTTAAATCTAGAATAAAATTTTCAACAAATACAAATTTTTCAGTCACGAAAGAAAAAAGAAGTGCACTTAAATTGGACAACCTTCAAGCCAAAAGACGTATACAAAAATTGTTGATTTTTTTTATCCAAGAAAGATAAAATTCCTACTGAAACAGATGAATTTTTAAATTGAAAAAAAAATGTCGAAATTTCATCCAAAAAAGATTTCAATTGCCTTTTTAACATAAAAATATGAATTTTTATAAACAAGTAAATTTTATACGAAATACTGAAATTTTCAATGCAAAAATGACGAATTTTCAAGGAAACAATTGAATTTTCGACAAAAAGGATAAATTTGTAACAAGATTTTTGCATTTCTAACTTGTTGCTTGTTGCTTATTCTTTACACAATTTATTTTTTCTCAAATCCAACTTTTTGACGGAAAAAGTTAGAAAATCGTAATTTTGTACAGTTTTTTAACAAGTATAGTAATTTTAGACTGATTATTTTAATTTTTCAAAGATACTAAATATTGTCTAAACAATGTTCATTTCATTTTTTAAAATAATAATCAATTGTTTTAACAATTATGCTTTTTAATATTAATTAATTATGAACTCACTCTAATTGGAAAACTGAAAATAAGTTAGAAAATTTGGAAAAAACCGCGACATTCTAATTATATTCTAACAGAAAATTGCTAAAAACAAACCTAATTGTTTAAAAAATTCATGTAAACATATAAGTATCAGTGAAAAGTAGTGTCTTATGTTTTGTAAACAATTTGTATAAAAAAAAAAAAAAAAAAAAATCATAATTAGCGCTACAAATTCGCAAAACCCAATTTTTTGTTTATGTGGTTTTTTTGGGACCCTACAAAACAGACTTATGGGGGTAATGTTAACAAAATAATTATTTATTTGTCTTCTGTAATATTGTAAGAAGAAATGTTGAGTTTTAACTCGATCCACCTAATATAGACGATTCTGAATAAAAGCAACGAAAAACGTCTTTTTTAAGGGAAGTATACGATGCCGTTTACGATTGATCGAAATTTATTAATCAGCAACATTTAGACAAGGTGAATATTCAATTGATCGCGAACTTGAGAGAAAATATAAAACGTGTGACTATACGTCCATGTTCAGGCACAAATTTATTTTTATAGATCGTGAACGACATGGTAAATTGTATCGTATGAGTCGCCGTATAGGTCATCGTATACTATCCCCAATTACGATTTCGCATACGATGTCGTATTTTACAATAGGAAAAAATATAAGGAAAATAATAATATGCATAATGTATATAATAAATCGAAAATTAATATCGAATACGAGTACGTTGTCGTGATTTGGGATAGTATTCGATGGTGTATACGACACCGTTTACGATTTGTAGAAATAAATGTGCGTTTAGAAATGGCCGGATAGTCAGGCGGTTTTATAATTCCCCTCGAGTTTGTAATCAATTATATATTTACCTTATATAAATTTTGGTAATTAACGAATTTCGACGGATCGTATAACACATCGTAAACGGCATCGTATACGTCATCGTATACGACATCATATAAGTGATCGGATACATGATCGTATACTATCCCAAATAACGATTCCGTGTAAGATGTCGTATACGACATCGTATACATCATCGTATAAGACATCATATACGGCATCATCTAAGTTATCGAATAATTCATCGTATACTATCCTAAATAACGATTTCGTATACGTCATCGTATACATCGTCGTATACGGCATCATATAAGTGATCGAATACACCACCGTATACTATCCCAAATTAGGATTTCGTATGCGATGTGGTATACGACGTCGTATACATCGTCGTATAAGACATCGTATA
Organism: Andricus quercusramuli; assembly: GCA_932178445.1. Lineage (NCBI taxonomy): Eukaryota > Metazoa > Arthropoda > Insecta > Hymenoptera > Cynipidae > Andricus > Andricus quercusramuli. Next base: position 492,255 of record CAKNXH010000057.1, on the reverse strand, counting down.
CGGCATCATATGAGTGATCGATTACATCATCGTATACTATCCCAAATAACGATTTCGTATACGATGTCGTATATGCCATCGCATACGGCATCATATAAGTGATCGAATACATCATCGTATACTATCCCGAATAACGATTTCGTATACGATGTCATATGTGCCATCGTATAGGCATCTTATAGGCATCTTATCGGTGATCGAATACATCATTGTATACTTCTATCCCAAATAACGATTTCGTATACGATGTCGTATGCGACATCGTATACATCGTGTACGGCATCATATAAGTGATCGATTAGTTCATCATATATTATTCCAAATAACGATTTCATATATGTGATCGTATACGGCATCCTATAAGTTATGGAATACACCATCGTATACGATTCCAAATAACGATTTCGTATCCGATGTGGTACATGCCATCGTATACGGCATCATATAAGTGATCGATTATATCATCCTATATTATCCCAAATAACGATTTCATATATGCCACCGTACACGGCATCATATAAGTGATGGAATACATCATCGTATACGATCCCAAATAACGATTTCGTATACGATGCCGTATATGCCATCGTATACAGCATCATATAAGTGATCGAATACATCGTCGTATACTATCCCAAATAACGATGTCGTATATTCCATCGTATACAGCATCATATGAGTGATCGAATACATCGTCGTATACTATCCCAAATAACGATGTCGTATATGCCATCGTATACGGCATCATATAAGTGATCGAATACATCGAAGTATACTATCCCAAATAACGATTTCGTGTACGATGTGGTATACGGCATCATATAACTGATAGAATACATCATGGTATACGATCCCAAATAACGATTTCGTATGCGATGTCGTATGCGGCATCATATACATCGTCGTATTAGACATCGTATACGGCATCATATAAGTGATCGAATACATCATCGTATACTATCCCAAATAACGATTTCGTATACGATGTCCTATATGCCATCGTATACGGCACCATATACGCAAAGAGTGCATAATTTTAAAATCGGGTTTTGAGCCTCTGCAGTTTGCATTTTTTTCTCTAAAGTACGCTATTTTATATTCTTGTCTTGGAGGTGAACAAAGCCCTCATAAAATTCACGTCATGGCGCTTCGTTCTATGTTTCGAATTCAGTGTAAGCGTTTTCCTGAATGTCCTTTTTTGTAAAAAGAGAAAGCAATCGATCGTAAATTCAAGAGAAATGTAACGAGTCTGTAGAATTCGTTTCTTTTGCGAAACCCATTATTTGATATAGCGTACTCACTACATTATCCAAATTATCATTAAATTATTTATTTAAATATCTTATCTTATTAATATTTGAGAAGATTTGAGTTAAGAAAAGGGCAAATTTGAAAGTGTTTTAAAATTCTTTCATATTTGATATTTATCGTAATAACTTATCAAACTGATTCTGCTGCAAGATATTGTTAAGAGTTAACATTTATATTTCTTATAAATAATTAAAGTTAACAAATAGAAAAATTCCATCATTTTTTCGTGGAGAAAATGATTTTTTATCCTATAATTATCTTAACAGATTATCAAACTTATTTTTCCGCGAAAAATTGTTAACATTTATCTTTGTTATAAATAATTTAAATTAAATTAAATTCATTTTTTTTGTGAAAAAAGTTATTTTGTATTCTATATTTATTGCAACAGTTTATCAAAGTTATCCTGCTGCAAGATGTTGTTAGCATTCAACATTTATCTTTACTATGAATAATTTAAATTAACAAATAAATGAGATGGAAAAGAATTTTTTCTAATAAAAAAGTATGAAAATTTCTATTTGTTGAATTTAATTATTTATAACGCACCCAAATTTTCAAGTTTAACAATTTTTTAACATTATCTTTGAAAGACTAATTCCATAAATAATATTTAATAATATATGTGGTTTAGTGAGATTAAAAATCTATTTTGCAACAAATAGCAAGAAACTGATGCATTTTTGCGCAACAAAAATGAAATTTCAAACCAAGGGAAATGTTTTTTTTTACCAAAAAAGGAGAATTCTCAACTGAAAATGATCAATCTTAAAAAAAGGAGAAGTTATATTTTCAATTAAAAAATAAATTTTAAAGAAAAGTAGTTGAATTTTCAATTTAAAAAGATTAATTTTCAAGCAAATATTTAAACTTTCAACTAAAGAGATGAATTTTCAACTAAAAATATAACTCTTTAAAAAAAGTGATTTCTTAACAAATTGATTCAACCAAATCTTTCAAAAAAAGTTGAATTTTCATTAAAAAAAAAATAAATTTCTACCAAAGCGGATGAATTTATAAATCAAAAAGATAAATTTAAAAAAGAAGTTGAATTTTCTGTTAAAAAAGGTTTTAGTTGACTTTTCACGATCAAAATATGAATTTTCAACAAAGAAATAAGTTTCAACGAAAAAAATTGAATTTAAACAAAAAAAGACGAATTTTTACGCCAAAAAGATGACTTTTTAGCAAAATTATTGGATTTTCTACCCAATAGTTGCATTTTTATTCAAAAAAGATGAATTTTCGTCTGAAAAAGATAAATTTTTATTAAAAAAGAAAACAGATTTTCCAAAAATAGTTGAATTTTCATCCAGAAAAGATTCCAGTTGACTTTTCAAGATCAAAATATAAATTTTTAAACCAAAAATAAGTTTTTACAAACAAAATGGAATTTTTCATCCAAAAAAATGAATTTTTTCAACCAAAAGGGATGAATTTTTAACGAAACAGTTGAATTTTTATCCAAGGCAGATGCAATTTTTTCTAAAACAGATGAATTTTTAATAAAAGGACACATTTTTTTTTTAAATTGAGATTTCATCCAGAAAAGCTTTCACTTCATTTTTGAACACCAAAATATGAATTTTAATCAAAAAGTAAATTTTCTACGAAATAGTTAAATTCTCAACAAAACAGTTGGATTTTTATCCAAGAAAGACGAAATTACTCTCAAAACAGATGAATTTTGAATAAAAAAAAAACAAATGTAAAAAAAAATAGTTGAATTTTCATCCAAAAAAAACTTCAGTTCTCTTTTCAACACCAAAATATTAAATTTAACCAAAAAGTACATTTTCTTCAAAATAGTTTAATTTTCAACAAAACAGCAGAATTTTCAACCAAAAGTATAACTTTTTAACAAAATAGTTTTATTTTCAACCAAACGGTTGCATTTTTTCCAAGAAAGATGAAATTTCTCTTAAAACAGATGAATTTTCAATTTGAAACAAAAAAAAAATTTCAAAAATGTGTTGAATTTTCAACCGAACAGTTGCATTTGGTTCAAGAAAGATGAAATTTTTTTTTAAAACAGATGAAATAAAAAAAACCTAGAAAAAAATCGAATTTTTAACCAAAAAGTATGACTATTTGAAAAGATTGTTGAATTTTCAACCAATTTTTGTCATTTTTGTCCAAGAAAAATGAAAATTCTACTAAAACAGGTGAATTTTTGAATCAAAAAGACAAATTAAAAAAAAAGTTAAATTCTCATCCAAAAGGATTTCGATAGACTTTTCAACAGAAAAATACAAATTTTAAACAAAAAGTAAATTTTCTATGTTATAGTGGAAGTTTCAACAAAACAGTTGCATTTTTGTCTTTCTCATACATTTCTCATCCAAAAAAATATTTCAGTTGGCTAATCAGCAGCTAAATATGAATTTTAAACAAAAGGTTAATATTATACTAAAAGATTTGAATTTTTAACTTAAAAAGACGAATTTTTAGCAAAACACTTGAATTTGCAAAAAATTTGTTAAATTTTCAGCCAAATAATAAAATTTAGAACTAAAAAGATAATCTTCAGGAGAAATTAAAAAAATTAAATTAATTAGCTTTTTAAATAAATTCTCTAACATTTCGATGGATTCCCGAATTTTGAGGGATAGAAAATGATGAGAGTACTCAATCGCGGAAGATAGGAAAAGAGATATACAAAGATTAAAATTTATACTGCTGATCCACGCAGTTTCTCAGCACCCGGGAGAGACGTTTGCGACTTTCGCCTCGGAAGGGCCGCAGCGCGCTAGTACTCAATCAAGTATATTGCGCAATATTATGCATTCTAATTGGAAACGGTTTAGACGGCCCTGAATGTGTACGTTTCGAGGGTACCGATTCAGTAGCAAGGCAACCCCAGAAACTGTTATTACATGGGACTTGGAGTATATTAAAAAGATAGAACTAAGTAAAAAAAAGATAGCGTTTCAAGGATGTAAAGTGACCCATTGAATGGGATAGAATAGTTCTATCTTTTCCTATCCCCCCATTTAACAGATCGGGCAGTCAGGTGTAAAATCCCCTATTCTCCTTAAAAAAGGTTATTTTCAAATAAAAGTATATGTTTTATATTAAATATCTTTATGCGATAATTATAATACAAAAATGAAAATCGTAGACAAATGTTTACATATTAGCAAATCATACTTACAAAAAAAAATATTACCAATGTCTCAATATTAAAATAAAAATATTATCAATATTTACGGTGTACTGTTAATTGTACATTTTTTCGTAACTAATCAAACGAAAACCTAACATACTCAAACGTAGCTTGAAATATTTCGTGAATCAAGTATGCTTTTGAAGATTGATACAATGCTTTGTAACCTTCAGTTTGGAAAATATATTCCATGTGTTTCTTTATAAAGTCTGTTGTTCTCTCTTTCAGGATAGTTACATTTTTTTCATCAGCAAACAAAAATATGTCTATTGCATTATCAACATTCAAGGATCTAGATAATTCATCAATGCATATCAACTTAAGTTTAGGCAAATCGTATTTATCTGCTGCTACATACAGTTTCTCCGCGTGTTTATTTAAGTCATTCACCGTATTGGTATAAATGTACCGTAAAAATTCCTGAAAAACGTTTGCCTCTATATCCACAATTTCGACATAATTTTCTCTTTTTTCTTTCATCTCAGTTTCAAACATGGCTAGAAAAACTGGAGATTTAGCAGCGAGAATGTCTTTATGAACTTTGAATTCTTTATTTTCCACAGAGATTGTCAGATTAGAAAGGGCTGTGTTCTCAAAAAGTAGAGAACAGTCGGTTATTTGTGAAGAATGAAGAAGTGCTGGCTTTTGCTGCAAAACATACAAAGAATCTTTTCTACAAATCTTACTGCAGAGAATAATATTCCCATCAATTTCATGAACAGGTTCCCCTCGATCATCGGCTACAAAAGCACCTTGGCATAGTAATCGAAATGTATTTTTGTGTTGTCTAATATTTTCTACATTTAAAATATTAGAGAATCTTAGTTTACTCAATTTGTCGAAGTAGTATAGTGAGATTTCATATTGATATGCTCTTGGGACTGATGTAGTAAACTCTATTTCAAAATAATATTGACTGATGCCAAGTGAGTATGTTACTCGAGGTCTGCACTTTATAGTTGCATCGTCTGATAGAGAAAAATCTTTCAAGGGATATATATAATCAGTCAAAGTTGTCCATTTTAGCGAGGATACTGCATGAATTTGGACGGTATCTTTGCTGTATAGAAAGATATCCTTGACGGTCGGGTC
>CAKNXH010000057.1:466577-486676 GCA_932178445.1 Andricus quercusramuli | reverse complement strand
TTTTTCATCTAAAATCCAAACTACAAGACCTACCATTTGAGCCATCCCCGAAGAAAATAAAACTGAACTGAAAGCTTCCAGCATAGGGTTATAAAAAGCCAAGTTCTACACAAGCAAATTTCAGTTATTTTAATTATTTTTTAACCACTGGTGTAAAAAAAAAGAAAACTATAACATAGCAAATTTTATTTTTTATCTCAAATCTACATGTCAAAAGTTTCAATTTAAGACATACTGAAAGATTCAATTTGAGACATACCCTACAAAATTAACCTTGGAATGACCTTGAAGGTCATCGTCAAGGTCATGCTCAAGGTCACTACTAAATACACCTTGTTAAAGTTAGTAACTTTGCTCGTTACGAAAAAAAAATTCAAAAGCTTCTATTTCCAGAGGTAGTTAGACTTTGTTTAGGTTTAAATGACCTTTAAGGGTTTCCATTTTTTTTTAATTTTACCGGAAAAAACGGACTAAAAAGTGAACTTCCAGCATAGGGGTCGCTCTCATCCCTCAATTTTTCTATCCCATCGCCTTTCCTCCCAAATAATTGTTGATTTAAAAATTGGATTTCAAATACAAAGGAGATTTCCCCAAGGTTACCAGTATTTTTTTACGCTCCGCTATGGTCCTTTTCTGTCAGTTTATAATATAGATGTCACATAAGAGTCTTCTGATTAGGCGACCTTATAATTAGAAGAATGAATACATTGTGTTACAATTTTGGGAAATGGTTTTAAATATATAAAGGATCGTCTGTCTGGGCCATTTGAGTTCTTATTTTGTTTAAATAGTGCAATTTTATTCATTTTTATTTACAAATGTAAGTGAGAACAGGGCTTTAGAGCCCTAGCTAGAATAGAATTAATAAAATTGCATTATTTAAACAAAGTAAAAAACTCAAATGGGCCTGAGAGACGTGCCCTTATATAATGTGAACCATTTTACCAAATTTCTGGGCGTCCCAGGAAAAAATTACGACCATCTAAAAAGTGAATTTCATTATTTCAACAAATTCTTTTTGAAATAATAAACTTGTATTATTTCAAGTGAAATTCCAGTGAATCAAACGAAATTGTAGTTTCAATTTTTGTTGAGCCCAAATAAGCCCTCATGGGTTTCAAAAGGCTTACATAAAAAAAATAATTGTTTTGTTGTTGAATTGACAGCGGGACATTATATATTTTTCTTCTAAAAATTTGAAAAAGTTCCCTCTCAAAAAATAATTTCCGGGACATCTTCCGGGTTTTCCTGGGCTCTAGAAATTCCCGTTTCCGGGTCTAGTGGCCATCTTGGAAAACCGTAAAAATTACAGAATTAATTTCTAATTAGAGCAGACGAACTTACTATCGAGAAATCATTCTTGCGGGAACATTCGATTTTTGTTAAAAAATTAAACTATTTATTTAAAAGTTTAACTATTTTTTCAATTTTCTTGTGATAACTTAATTTTTTATCTAAAAATCTAATTATTTCATTTTTGGTCGAAAATTTTTGGTTCTGACTAAGGATTAAACTATTTTGTTAAAAATTCATCTTTATTATTTAAACTCAACTGGTTGAAAATTTGTTTTTCTTTAGTTGAAAATTTGTTTTATAACTTAAAATCTAAGAAGAAATCTGTATTATCATCAGAGAATTACAGAAATTTTGAACGTCTTTTCAGACTAGATGAAAATAGGATTTAAAAATTATTTTAGTTAATTAATTTTTTTCTGAAAAAAGATCTTTTTGCAGGAAAAAAATTAATTAAAATAATTTTCAATTCATATCTCCATCTAGCCTGAAAATACGTTGAAATTTCTGTTATTCTCTGATGATAATACAGATTCATTAGAAAATTTGATTTACCACCTGGCAAAATAATGCGTGTATTTTCTGAAAAAAGTTTCTTCTCTCGATCTCTGTAGTAGCTTAATGTGAAAGCACCGGACCGGCAATCGGAAGTTTCGAGGTTCGATTCCCAGCGGAGCGAAAGGAGAAAATCTTTTTTCAGAAAAAAAATTAATTAAAATTTAACGTTCCTATTTTTGGTTGAAAATTATATTTTTTAGTTAGAAATTAAACTATTTCGTTGAAAATTCACATTTTTTTTTAATTTTTTCCCAGTTTTAAAGTTAACTGTTTCTAAAAAATTTGACTTTCCAGTTTGAAACCTTGACTATTTTGTTAAAAATTATTCTTCTTTGTTGAAAATTGATCTACTTGTTTGAGGATCAAACAAGTTTACAAACCAAAAACGGCATCATTGTATTTTCAGTTAAACAAATAATTTTTTAACTAGGGAAAAAATATAAAACGCGATCGTAGGGAATATTTTATGAAAAAAGATGAATTTTGTCTTTTGATAAAAAAATAGGACATTTTATGGGTTTCCCAATGTTTAAGAGGTCAGGAGGACAAGCGAGCGAAAATCAGGACATGTCCTAAATGAGGACGTCTGGTCGCAATAAAAAAGTGAGGTTAGGGTCATAAAATAAAACCGAAATATAGGGAAATGTCTGGAATACGTTTGACAATGGTCAGAATTTTTTACAACGTGATACTTGAAATGTTAAATTTGAAACAAAATAGCAAGAATAGGAATTAATTCATTAAAAATATCAAAAAGAGCACATCAAAGATAAAATTATGTCCGTATATACTTACATTCGTCTAATTCATCTAAATGTGAATCTCGATATTTTTAGCATGAAAAAGTCAAAAATTCGTTTTTACAACTTTGCTGACCTATAAATAGCATATTATTTCGAATTTGTTTGAGGGTTTCAAGAAATATTCAGCAACGACATATTCCACGTAGGCCTACCAACTATGAAAAAAACGGCAGTGCTACCAATTTTTCTCCCCAACAGCACTGCGCATGCGCCGCATCAGCAGCCTCATTGGATGTTGATCGCACGCTTATTTGAAATGGTTAAATATGCAAATCAATTTTTCACAATATGTGATAATCATTAAGTATGAAAAAAATATTACTGATGGTTTCAAATTTGCATTGGTGAAAGAAGGTTGTTCCTTCTTTTGAATTACAAATAAATTATTCATTTGTAAGAAGTAAAATCAAATAATTATTTCACCTTGCCCTCTAAAAGACTAGTTTGTAATCTGGAAATTGTTATTATTTCCAGAATGATGAATGATTATAAAAGATTGATTCACACATGTAATAGTTTCAAAAAAAGCGCGCCATTCACGGCCAATGAGACTGCCGATACAACGAATGCGCAGTGCAGTTGGGGAGCCGAATTGGGAGCACTGAAAAACTGTTGGTAGGCTTTTCTCGAAGCGGGAATTTCAATTTCCGAGCTACAACGTGAAACGTTTATCTGTATCTTAAATTATAATCATTCACAAACAAATATTTTTTAGAAATTTAAATGCAGAACATATGTTTTTTTAGACTAATTTTGATCTACACAATCCAGGAAATGGTAATTCGAATAACATTCGAATAAAAAATAATTTATAATTTGTTTTAAAAACTGATCAGTCTCTTATGTGGGTTAAAACCAAAAGAATGTTAGAAATATGTATGAAAGAGAATAAAAATAACAAAAAAAGAAACTTGTTATCAGTTATATTTATATCAGCCAAGAGATGCACAAATAAAAAAAAGAATTTTCGATAAAATAGTTAAATCCACCAATATAAAGATATTTTCAAGAATAAAGACATTGCTATTTAATTTTATATTACATACAAGTAAAAAAAGTTATGATCGCTTTCGAAAAAATTCCCTCAACTTAAAAAAGCTCTGCCATTTCCAGATTTGTCCAGGTTAGTAGACACACTGTTGTTACAAAATCAAAACGTGTAAATTTCTAAAATCTACTACAGCCTTGAAAAATTAATATTTGAGAAGATTTAAGTTCAGGAAAATGCAAATTCGGAAATTTTTCAATATTTAAATCAATAAGAATTTAATTTGATTGAGTTTTGAAACACTGAAATTTCAAAATATCAAAATTTGAAAGAAACTACTTTTTTTACAAATGGCAAAAGTCTGAAAGAAAGTTTCACAAGCAATATTGTAACGACGATAAATCTTCATGAATTTGAACACTGTCTTAGAAGAAAAATGTTTATTGGGTAAATGTACTTTAACTTATAGGATGAGATATTAGGGGTTGCTTGAAAAGCATATCGCATCGAGACGACGCGACGTGAGAAAGTTGACAAATCGAAGCCGATACGGAAAAAAAGAAGTACGAAGAGAAAAGAAGGCAATGAATTTTTTCCACGAAAAAAGGATGGAAATGGTCTATTTTTTATTTAAATTATTTATAATGAAAATAAATGTCAAGCGTTAATAATATTTTGCAGCCTAATAATGCTAATAAGCTATTTTGACACAAATTATCAAAAAGAGGAAAACAATTTCCATGAAAAAGGAATGAATATTTTTTACTTGTTAATTTAAATAATTAATAAAAAAGCTAAATCCGCAAATGAAAATTCCAGGACTTTTCTAGGTTTTTCAGGACAAAAAAAAAATTTCCAGGTACTGACTACTGGAATTTTGTACTAGAAAAATGAATTTGACAAATAGTCGAATTTTGAGACAAAAAATGTTAAGTTTCAAGCAGAAACAAAAATGAGTTTTCAACACAAAAAGTTCATTTTTCTACAAGAAGATTAATTTTGGAGGAAAAATTAAATAGCCGATATTTAAAAAAAAGGTAATTTTTTAACCAAAGAGTTGACTTTTAAAAAAATTAAATTTTCAACAAAATAGTTGAATTTTTAATCAATTAGTTGAAATTGCAACCTAAAAAAATCAATTTCCCACCAAAACGACGCCGTTTCAACCAAGAAAAATATTTTTCTACAAATAAGGACGAATTTTTAATGAGAAAGATCAATTTTCAACAAAAGATGGAAAAGTTACATTTTGGATAAAAAAAGATCAAATTTCTACCAAAAGAGAAATGAATTTTCAACAAAACTGTTGAATTTTGAAGCCAAAAAGATTAATTATTCTTTACAAAATAGTTGAATTTTTAATTCAAAAATATGAACTTTAAACCAAAAAGTTCACTATCAACGAAAGAATAAAATATGTGATTCACAAAGAAAATTTTTCAACAAAACAGTTGAACTTTTCAACCAAGAGCACGAATTATTGTTAAAATAGTTGAATTTTCAACCAAAAATATTAATTTTTAATTAAAAAGGATTAATTTTCAATCAATAGAATACTTCAACTTACGGCTAAAAAATTATTTTCCAAACTGAAAGAAATCGAATTTTCGACAAAATTGTTAAATCTTCAACCAATAAAATGAATTTTCATCTAACTAGTTCAACTATCAACCATCGAAATGAATTCTCAACAAAAAATATGAATCTCCAACAGAAAAAGTTAAATTTTCAATTTAAAAAATTAATTTTCAACAACAAAATAAAAAGAGGTTTTCAATCAAAAAGATAATTTTCCAATTAAAATGATGAAACAACAAGAAATGATTCCCAAAAGGGATATCTTTCTTATAAAATTGTTGAATTTGCAACCAAATAATAAAATTCGTAACCAAAAGTATAATTTTCAGGAGGAAGCAACTGAAAAAAGATAAATAAAAATACAAAGCAAATAAATTACTTAATTATTTAATGTTGTATCATTTTTAGCGTAGAATCTTTTATTGAGGGAATATACAAATTAAAAATTTTAATTAAAAAAATTCATTCAATTCATTCAATTCGTTGACTGTTATTCAAAGTGCCTCTTATACAAATTCCCTGACTTTTGCAAGATTTTGTTTGAAATCCCTGATTTTCCCCGGCCAATAATATATTGACAGCAAAAAATTTTTATTTCAGTAGAGAACAAGTTTAAAAAAACTATTTTTTTCTTTAGGGAAATAAAAATTGCAGGACCATGAGTAAAATTCCAGAACTTTTCCAGGATTTTCTAGTTGGGCTCTCGTAGCTCCAGTTGTATCTCAAGTTGATTGCAAATACATCTAAAGGTTAGAGCTATGAACATTTTTTTTCTGAACTTGTTTTCTTTTGAGTAGTTTGAAAAAAAAAAATATCGCTTGATACGCAGAACTTTTTGAAGAATAAATTCCAGATTTGGTCATTATAATTCAGGGGGTATTTCTATTTGACCGGACGGAAGAATCGATTTTTTAAATATTTTTTGATAGCATATAGTATGTGGAATTTGTACGCAAAGGAATTTCTTTGGTTCGGACTTTTCAACGGAGCTACAGCAGGGTCAACTGCGCAGAGCGGAGAGTACTCAGCCGCACGTTGTGGAGGGCCGCCATGGCTGTCTTGATGTTCCGAAGGCATTCCATAGATTTGTCCTCAAGTTCTATTTAAAAATGTCAGTGTCAGGTCTGAATTTCCAGTATCACGCTACGTGTTGAGCAAGTCGTTTTTCTCAAAATACGATTTTTAGAATAGCTGACATGATTCCGTCAGAACCACTGGACCGATTAAGCCCATATTTGGAGGATATATTTACCAGATGTGTGGCTATTGCTCGAACTAGGATAAATGGAAAATGATGATTTTTGAATTTTCAGCAAGTCGAAAACTACCCCTAAAAAAGTCAAAATTCGCAAACAAAATATAAAATGGGCGCCATTTTGTCAATTTCTAATATTTTTTATTTGTTCTAGTCCCGACCATAGCCGTACTCGTATAATTTAAGAATCTCTGCGATAGTTTTCTTCAGATGACCTGGAGCAGTGGAATCATGTCAGCCATGTGTCCTTTCCAAGACACAGTTTTTGAAATGCAGCGCCCCCTATTATTTCTTTTTTAGTTCGTAACCATGTATTTTTTTCCATTTAAGATCTGCTTAAAAATATAAAAGAACTTCCATATAATCAGTCACATTATGTTTGTCTATAAAGAGAATTAACAAACGTAGATAATATTTATTTTATGTATATCTGTTAGATGTAATAACTTTTTTTTATTCTCAATATTATACACTTTTATTATGAAATTTTTAATTGTTAGTTTTTTAATGTTAGGAAAAACTTCAATTTTGAGAAAAATTTTGAATTATTTGAAAAAGGATAATATTTGAAGAAAAGTACAATTTTCATACAAAATATTTTTTATTCGTTAATCATAATATTATAATCAAAATCGTAGAAATTTTTTTACATATTTGCGAGTCATATTTAAAGAAAGCATATTATCAAGGTATCCATTACAATTACGAATTACTGTAAATTCTACGTTTTTCGTAACTATTTCACCGTACCAACATAATCTAATGCAGCTTCGAAGATTTCGTAGATTTCGCTTTTGTAGATTGAAACAATACTTTGTAACCTTTTTTTTAAATTAGTTACATATTTTTCTTTATGAAGTCTATTACCATTTCTTTCAGGGTAGTTACATTATTTATATTAGCAAATAGAAGCACATCGATTACATTCTCAGTACTTAAGGATCTGGACAATTCATCAATGCATATCATCTTCAGTTTTGACAAATCGTATTTATCTGCTACAACATACAATTTTTCGGCGTGTTTATTCAAGTCATTCACCATATTAGTGTAAATGTATCGCAAAAATTCCTGAAATATGTTTGCCTCTATATCCTCAATTTTCACATGATTTTCTCTTTTCTCCTTCATCTCAGTTTTAAACATAGCAAGAAAAACTGAAGATTTAGCAGCGAGAATTTCTCTATGAACTTTGAATTCTCTATTTTCAACGGTAATTGTAAGATTAGAAAGTTCCGCATTCTCAAAAAGCAGAGAGCAATCTGTTATTTGTGAAAAATGAGGAAGTCGAGGTTTTTGCTCGAAAACGTACATGGAATCTTTTCTACAAATTTTACTACAAAGAATAACATTGCCGTCATTTTCATTCAGATACTTGTCACTCCCTACGAAAGCGCCTTTGCATATCAATCTTACTCTATCGCCTTGTTTAATATTTTCTGCATTTAAGACATTAGCGAATTTCAGTTGGCCTAATTTGTCAAAGTAGTGCAATGATATTTCATACTTATTTTCGCTTGGAACTGGTGTAGTGAACTCTATTTCAAAATTATATTTTACGGCTATTTCCCGAAAAAAGATCACTCGGGGTCTGCACCTTATACTTGCATCGTCTACTAGAGAAAATTCTTTTAAGGGATATACATTAGTACGCCAAGTACCAAATTTTATAGAGACTGGATGAATCTTGACAGTGCCATTACAATAATCAAATGTATCTTTGTCGGTCGCGTCAATTATAGCTAATTGCTTCTCGGCCATGATGAAGAATAAATTATGAATCGTCTTCTTACTTTCTGAGCTTTTTGGAATCCAGAGAACCCTAAAACAGACTAAAAATTCGCCTTTTTTATTTATATCCGTTTGACATTACATTTAATTATGGGAAACTATTACCAATTTTGCGAGAAAATTCCTCGGTGCTCAGGAGGTGATGAAAAAATAAAATTCTATTTAGACCTTATCAGATTATATGTTAATAAAGCAAATCTATTACCAATTTCGTGTTGGAAATATCATGATCACAAATCAACAAAAAAATATGTAAATAAAAAGTTAAGTGTGTTATAATTGGGAAATTAAATGTATGGATAGCATCAAGGATGAAACATTCGTTCCTTAGTTGATAATTTTCTGTATTTAAAATCAATTCATGTCGAAATCTAATTCATATGAAATGAGTTATGACGACAATATCGATGTGAGCCCTAAACAATTGCGAAAAGAGATTTAGCCTTTGCAAGTGACAACAGACTTTCAGCAACGCGAAATACAAATATTACGTAACGAGGTAGCAGCTCAGGGGGATATCGGTTATCAGTTGGTCAATCATTTAATACAAAATTTGCAACAAAATAAGTAAAAAATAGAACCTCCAAAATTTAAAGAAGAAAAGCAGCATTCAGAGAAATAAAAAATATTCGTTATTTTAAAATAAAAGGTATTACAGAAACAGACAAATTAAATATTTTAGGCGTTGTCCTACAGGTTAGAGCAAAGGTTTGGTATGTTATTCATAAACAAGACAAATTAAAGTCTGCTTGGTTATCTAAAAGATAAGACAAAAATAAATACAATATCCAATCATATTTCTGGGAACAAGACGATCTGGCTAATTTGAACCTACCATTGATCTATATGAAAAGCACTATACGATAATACAACAAAATGCTAACTCGCGTTCGCGAGGCATTGCTTTCTCTTGATTTTACAAATATTAGGAAGGTTTCTCAAGCTTCAGTTGATTTAGATACAATCTACACTAAAGAATCTGAATTAAAAATAAAATCGAACAATGAAAATGGTAATCATTATTATGGATATAATCAAATTGACCTCATAATCACTGAATATGAATGCTTTTGTCAATGTAATGATATGAAAAAGAAACAACTCAGTGTTATTAAGAAGCAAATACTTAATGATTTTTAATATCCCAATACCTATAACAGACTATAATTATTGATTCTTAATTTAAATTTACTTGCATATCAGGAAAGGTCTCGGGGAAAGTGGGACATGCTGTCAGTGCGGGGCACGGTGACTCTTGCGAATAATGCTCGCGTTTCTTGAGTTTTACATTAGTTTCTTTTACATAAAATAGCTTTCTTGAATACTAAAGAAAGCTATGTTACCTGAAAAAATAATAATGAAAATGGACAAACACGAGCATTATTTGCAAGTCGCCATACCCTGCACTGACACCATACCCCACTTTCCCCTACCAATATTTATGTTTACATGGAAAGATCATAAAATTCCCTGTAAATAATAACAGTTCATATGATTTACTAAATAAAAGGTCAATCAAAATCAATAAAAGGGTTATGGTCGAAGTTTTTATAGCAAACAGATATTATCAGGTATCTTTTCTTGTTATTCAAAATTGAAGTAATTTGATTATTTTTGAAAAAGATTGGATAATAAGCAATAATATCAATCATGACTATCTGGACTATTCTATTTCGATTAATGGTATCTCGATTCCGAGTACTTGATTATTCGAAACTTTTTTATTTATTGAGAAATATAAGTAGAATATCTATGAAACGAATATTATACATAAACCACGGTTAGAGTGACCCCGGACCAACGACAATGGCGTTTTAATGTTCTTCTACTTGTTTCTTCTTATATATTGTAGTGCGTTATATAAAATTATAAGATTATATTAAATTAAATAATATAATAATATTAAACATGGAGTGATGAGAATTCAACTGCTGCTCTGAAAAACGGAGGTGAATAAGGTTCATCATTCATATCATTTATTTGATAGCGTGCCCAGATCTTCAAAAATTCGCGATGAATCGTCTCTCTAGCTTGCTCGGACATAAATCCATAGCCATTATCATTATCTGTATACTTCAAACCCTCTCTTAGATTTGTAAGAATAACATGAATTTTCAATGTTTCAGAAACGCTATCGATGCCCTTTAAAGCTAAATCCAATTTATTTATTTACAACTTACGATTTTATTCATTGCTTTATAGGCAGCAATGCAAGGTACAATTTTATGAATACCTACATCTTTATAAATTCAAAACAATCTCCACGGTAATGCCTCTAAATAAGCTTCAATGTTTTGGCCACAAAATGTAATGCATACCATTTAGAAAAAATGAAACAACGTGACTGTAGTATAACGTACAATTAGAGATTCAACATTCACTGAAACTATTTACATGATTCATTATGCAGTCTTTGAAATGTATTAAAATCTATTTATTACATCGTGTCACATACTAAGTCTGTATATTTATAAATGAAGGTTAGGAAACAGAAACAAACTGGTCCACCTGATCCACGCGCACGCGCATATAAGCAGTCGTACACTCTTCTATTGTCCGTACGGTAATGATTCCAACAAAATGATGAAGTTTAGCCTTTCTCAATATTTATAAAAAAATAACAGATTTTAATCAGAAAAAGTCACCTAGTTATGAAAGAAAACACCGATGAACAAATAACGGAATGGTTTTTATGATTTTTTTTTTCATTCAGAAACTATTTTTAATGCACGTACGGGAATGACGTTTTTGTTATCAGAATGCACTTTTAAATTTTAATATCAGATTCAAAAAAAAGGTAATATTTTAAGCACAATTTTAAAGAATCTTGTAAAATACGATACACTTAATATTTCTGTATTTATTACTCAACTGTAACTACAATATTTTACGAGAAAAAAAGACGTACGGTAATGACGTCTGAAATAATAAAAATCGAGGGACAGTCTTCAAGGTTTTTACGATATCATTTGACTTGAAAAATGTGCATGCATTAAATTTATGTTCGTCTAAAGTTTACAAACTTGATACGTTGAGCGTTTTTCAGGTCACTGTCTAAAAAAAAGGAGAAAATCAGTTTATCCTTGTGCAAAGTGAGGCTGGGAGGTTGTACGGTAATGATGTTTGGGGTGTTCTTATATTAAACTAAATAGAAACAGAAATGAAAAAATATTCTTAAGTTGTCTACTTTAATGTATTTTTCCCCAAATCAATCGGCATGTAACATATCATAGTTAAAATGTTTTAAAATTTCCAAATTTTTTTCAATTTTTGTTAAAATTGGTCTCATTGATTTTGAAAACTAATTTTTTGTTATTAAAATCGTTCGAAGCATTTTTAGGAAAAACTAATTTCTTGCATTTCCTTTCCCCCTCCGTAATTAAAAAAAATGTGCTTTCTGGCTCATTTAATACCCAAAAGCCAAATGTAGAAATATTTGTTAGAAAGGTAGAAATACTTGTTATAACAACTTTTCTCTTTCACGGGAATTGAGGGCTCATTTAGGGTTATTGCCTTAGTTCTTAGTCCCCGGCGCAATTTTTTCAAAAACAACCCCGTACCACAAAAAAACGACTCTAAAAAGTTAATATGCATTAATCATAAAAGTGAGCACATCAGAATTGAGGGCTCATTTTAGGCTCTCCAACGCACCCAAAATCAATTTTAAAAAACCATCCCTTAGCATTGAAAAACTACCCCTTACCCAAAAGTGCTTATGCCCGGCAAAATTATCAAAAAACAACACCTATCACGAAAAAATACCATAAAAAATAAATATGCACTGCCAGGCCATAGATCTTAGGCGTCAGAGGCGTCGCGGTGATCAAAAAGTGAGGTTAGGGTATGTATAATAAAACCCAAATGCTCGAAATGCGTTTGATAGAGACAAAGATAATGCCAGCTGATATTACAGAGATCAAGATTTTTTAGCGTGATGTCCTAATTTTAAATCCATGATTTAATTTGAAACAAAACAGCGAAAATATTA
This sequence comes from Andricus quercusramuli, assembly GCA_932178445.1. NCBI lineage: Eukaryota > Metazoa > Arthropoda > Insecta > Hymenoptera > Cynipidae > Andricus > Andricus quercusramuli. Next base: position 474,422 of record CAKNXH010000057.1, on the reverse strand, counting down.
AAATTTGATAATGTTATAAAAGGACCAAAAATGGTACAAATTGAATAAAATGGAATAACCCCATACATACTTACATTTAAAAAAATTGTTTTTTCAACAACTTCTCTGGTCTTACATGGAAAATGATTTTAAAATATTTTTTAGCGTTCTTTTGTTCATTTGTTTACCGTTTTAACAAATAACCGTATCATGGTATTAATAAAATGCATTATTGCAGGCCTACCAATATGAAAGAGCTAAAAAAAACATGGTTGGTAGGCATTGAACCAAGCGGGAATTCTAATTTCTTAGTTATTAACTTCAAAGTGTTGTCTGTTTAGGTTTTAATTTATAAAAAACATTTTTTTTTTATTTGAAATTCACATATTATACATATTTTACATATTATAGTTAACTTTTCAATTAAAATTTTTTTTTTTCAATCAGATTAATTTTTAATTATAAAAACAAACAATATTCAACCAAAATTTAAATAATTGAATTTTCAGTTTGAAAAATTGATTCAATTTAAAAGTGTTCCAATATCTGAATCAATAAGATATAAATTTTGTTGAATTTTGAACTGAAATTTCAAAATGTGAACATTTTAAAGAAAGCACTAACCTTTTTTTTTAAACTGGCGAGATATTTTGTTACAATTTGTTACGGAAGGGGGGAGGGGCTCCTTCAATCATGTACGTAATTTTTGCAAATTAGAAAAAACTTTCTCCTTAATAATAATTTTTAAAAATCTTTTTAGTTATAAATTTTATTATTTGGTTGAAAATTTAACAATTTTCTTAAAAAGACATCATTTTTTTCCAATTTCAACTATTTTGTTAGAAATTCGTCTTTTTTGGTTAAAAATTCAACTCTTTGCGTAAAATATTAACCTTTTATTTAAAATTCATATCTTGTTGGTGACAAGTCAACTGAAAGCTTTTTTGGATGAAAAATCTTTTTTTTTTTTAATTTGTCTTCTGAATTTGAAAGTTTATCTTTTTTTAGTAGAAATATTGTAGAAATATTTTATATATATAATATTTTTTCTTGGATAAAAATGTAACTGATTTGTTGAAAATTTAACTATCTCCCAGAAAATTTACTTTTTGTGTAAAATTTGTATTTTTTTGTAGAAAAGTCAATTGAAATCCTTCTAAATGAAAATTTAACTATTTTTTTTTGAAATTTTTTTTTTTTGGTTTAAAAAATCACCTGTCTTAGAAGAATTTTAATTTTTCTTGGACAATGCAACTGTTTGGTTGAAAATTTAAAAATCTTGTTAAAAAGGCATACTTATTGATTAAAAATTGGAATATTTAACACAAAAGTAACTTATAGTTTACAATTATTATTTTGCCGTTGGAAAGTGAACTGGAATCTTCTTCGGATGAAAATTTAATTATTTAAAAAAAAAAATGTTCAATTCATCTGCTTTAAGAGAAATATTTCATTTTCCTAGATTAAAAATGCAACTAATTGGTTTAAAATACAACTATTTTTGGAAAATTTGTTTTTCTGATTTCATAATTCACCTGCTTTAGCAGAAATTACATCTTTCTTGGATAAAAATGCAACCGTTTGGTTAAAATTCAACAATTTTGGTAAGAAGTCATACTTTTTGTTTGAAAATTCTGTTTTGTTGAAAATTTACTCTTTGGTTAGATTCAATATTTTTGTGTTGGAAAAAGAACTGAAATCTTCCCTGGATGAAAATTCAATTTTTTTTTAAATTGAAAAAAAAAAATTTTTAATAAAAATTCATCTGTTTCAAGAGAAATTTCATCTTTCTGGGATAAAAATTCGACTGGTTGGTTGAAAATAAAACTTTTTTGTTAAAAAGACATACTTTTGGTTGTAAATTCAACTGTCTCGTTGAAAGTTCTTCCTTTTTGCGCAAAAATTTGTTTTTTTAAATTGAAAATTCAATTTTTTTCGTAAAAACTTACTTCTTAGTTAAAAATTCATATTTTGATCGTGAAAAGTCAACTTAAATCTTTTTTAACTTGAAAATTCAACTACTTGGGTAAAAGTTGAACTACTTTGTTAAAATGTACCTTTTTGATTGAAGGCTTATTGGTTAAAAATTCAACTGTTGAGTGGAAAAGCTTTTTTTTTGGTTTAAAATTAATTTTTCAACTGAAAATGTAATTTTTTAAGATTTATCTCTTTTTTTTTGAAAATTCTCCTTTTTCAGTAAAACAAAAGTTAATTTTCTTGGTTTAGAATTGCATTTTTGTTCGGTCAAAAAACACCAGTTTCGTGGAAATTTTTTTTTGCTGAAGTCATATTTTTGTTTTAAATACAATTTTTGTAGAGAAAATTCATCTTTTTATTTGAAGATTGAACAATTTAGGTAAAACTTTCTTTCTTCAGTAAAAAATCTGTATTTGTTGAATATTCGTCTTTTTGGTTTTAAAAAACTTTTTTTTTGGTACAAATTTCATGTTTTTTGATTGAAACATAAACTATGACACTTGTTGTTGGGAATTTATATTTTGAGGTTGAAAATTCAACTATGATAATAAAAATTTAATTATTTTGTTGGAAATTCAAGTATTTTGTTAAAAATTCACCTTCCATGGTAGAAAAGGCTTTTCTTTTTTTTTAAACAAATTGATGAATTCGAAAATTTTTAATTTGTATCTGAAATACTATTTTATTCCGTTTATAAAAGATTCTATGTTAACAGTATTTCAAGATAAAAATGTTGGTATTTGAATATTAATGATAAAGAAAAATGAAAAATTAGACAAGGAAAAATAAGGGAATTTTGGAAATAAAGATACGGAAAAAGTGTGAAGAGAAAAGATGATTGAAAAATTAAATATGAGTACATAGATGTAAAAAGCTCTGGGATTCAAAATTTCAAAATGATTCATTTTTAATAACTTAGTTTAAAGAACCTGATTTAGGAATACTTCAATTTTAAGCTAAGTCTGGAATAGTTAAATTTTTGATGCTTCAAGTTTGAATTAATTAATTTTTTGTGTACACAAACCTTATTTTTCATAAATAAAAATACACTAAAGGGCTTCTAATTTTCTATTTCAAGTATTAAAAGTATGATAAATTTATGATCTGAACATTTTTTAATTTTCGTTTTAAATATTTCAAATTCAGAAAAGTTATATGATCTTTGTGATGCTTTTTTTCTTAGTTAAGTATTTATTATTCTGAAATTTACTATTCAGAAAGGTCTGCTGCCTTTAATTATTGACTATCAATAATAATTTGTTTAATAATTTGAGAAATAATCATTTGTTTAGTGTACAATCTTAGTGTTATAAACCAATTAATCAAAGGTCATAAAATAAAAAATAAATGGACCGAAATGCCTCAAATACGTGTGACAGTGGTCAGAATTTTTTACACGTGATACTGAAATGTGAAATTTTCAACAAAATGGCAAAAATGGCAATTAACATTTGTTACTATTACGAAAAGATAAAGAGAGTACGTCAAAAATAAAAAATAAAATTGGATGTTGTCCGCAATCTGTCACCTTACATTCCAATGTGATTCTCGATGGTTTTATCACACAAAAAAATCAAAAATCCTTTTTTCACAACTTTAATGGTCGATGGATGGAATATTATTTCGAATTTGTTTTAGTCCTTTAGCGTATTAACTTTTAACAATGGTTTTAACAAGAAAAATTTAGCAACGGCGTAGTAAACGCAGGTCTACCAACTATCGAAAAAACGATTGGTAGGCTTTTTTCGAAGCGGGAATTTCAATTTCCCAGCTTTGGTAACAACATAAAGTAACGAATTGGTAACTAGTTACATTTTTTCAGTAACGGTAACTATAAAAACCGTTATTTTTTATAGTTACTTCCGAAATTGAGTTTACAAGCCTTTTTTACTACAATCAATCAATTTTATTGCTTTTCCAATATATTTCTTTATTTTCACTATTCGAATTGTGGTGGCAGATAGCCATAGCAATCTATAACCCATAATATAGGAAAATTACCATTTTTCTCCCACCGTAAGATTCGAAATTTTCTAAAATCTATAAAAACACTTGGAAAGAAATAAAAAAATAATATCAGAGTTAAATATTCATTTATCTTCGGTTGATAATGAATTTTTTAAACTGTAAATCTAACTTTTTCTGTTATTTTACTTATTATTTTAATTGAAAATTTATCTTTTTTTTTGGTTAGAATTTTTATTATTTGGTTCAAAAATTTATTATTTTGTTCGAAATTGAACGATTTTTAAGGAAATCATTTTATTCATTTAAAAATTGAACTGTTTTGTTGAAAATTAGTTTTTTGGTTGACTTGCACTGTTACTGATTTAAAATTAATTTGTTCTTTTTGATAAAACTATGACAATTTTGGTTGGAAATTGATCTTTTTTAGTTAAAAATTAACATATTTTGTTTAAAAAATTTTTCTTGGCTGAAAATTCATCTCTTTGGTTTTAAATTACACTGTTTTGTTGAAAATTGATCTTTTGTAGCTGGAAATTCATGTATTTTATTAAAACTTTATCTCTTTGGTTTCAAATTAAACAATCTTGTTGAAAATTCGTCTTTCTTGGCTCAAATTTCGTCTATCTATTTTTTGGTTGAAACTTTAACTGTTACATGCTTTTATTGAGAATTCCTCATTTTCGGTTGAAATACTTTGTTAAAATATTGTGTGTGTTAAAGATTCATAATTTCAGTTGAAAATTCATCTCTTTCGTTGAAAGATTAACTACTTGGTTAACATTTTTTTTTGTTAAACATTCATTTTTTTAATTAGAATTCAACCATTCCATTTTTGATTTAAAATTTATATTGCTTAGTTAAAGATTCAACTATTTGGTTGAATATTTCTTTTTTTTTTATTTTAAAATGCATGTATTTTGTTGGAGATATGTCTGTTCCGTTGAAAATTCATTTTTTTTTTGAAAATTCAACGTCTATTAAAAAATTTTCTGTTAGTCTTAGAATATTGTAAATCTTCTAAAAGTGGAAGTCGTAACTAAGTCAATATGAAGAAATACTTTTAGAAAGGAATAATTAATTTTTAGCGCTAAACAGATTTACAACCCAAAATAGGAAACCTGAAATTTTTTTTCCACCCTGAAATTCAAAAGTTTTCAAAACATTCCTTGTTTTAGAAATATTATATGGGTCATGACTAGCCCACGACTTTCATTAAAAAGTGTAATAACTATCACTCGTAATGTATGAATAAAGTTTTGTAAAAACTAAATTTGTACATATATTTTTAAAATACAAATGTAACTAAAAAAATAACGATAGTTACAAATGTGCAAGAAATTACATTTTTTTTAATTGGCAAAAGTCGAAAAGTAAATTTCATGTGCAACTTCGTAACCGCACTAAATTTTCATCAAATTAAATGATGTGTTGGTTACAATCGAAACTTTTTATCAAATTCAGACAATGAACGTTTACCTCTTGTTTTGCATTTTTTCCAACAGGAAGTTCAAACTATTCTTGAGACAAATTCAGAATAAAAAGGTATAACTTTTAAATATAAGCACAAATTTTATGAAAAATATTATTTATTCGCTAATTATAATATTGGAATGAAAATCGTATAAAAGTGTTTACATATTATTTGCGAATCATTCATACATAAAAAAGCATATCACCAGTGTCATAAATTCTATTTACGATTTACTGTAAAGTTTCCGTTTCTTCGAAACTATTTTAACGCATCAACATAATCAAATGTAGCTTTGAAGATTTGGTGAATTAAATACGCGTTTGGAGATTGATACAATGCTTTGTAACCTTCAGTTTGAAAAATAAGCTTCATGTGTTTCTTTATAAAATCCATTGTTCTTTCTTTCAAGATAGTTACATTGTTTCCATCAGCAAATAATAGCATATGTATTGCATTCTCAACATTCAAGGATCTAGTCAATTTATCAATACATATCAACTTAAGATTTGACAAATCATATTTATCTGCTGCTTTATACAGTTTCTCGGCGTATGCATTTAAGTCATTTATCGTGTTGGTATATATGTATCTTAAAAATTCCTGAAATACGTTTGCTTCTATGTCTTCAATTTCCACATAATTTTCTCTTTTTTCTTTCATCTCTGTTTCAAACATGGCAAGAAAAACTGAAGATTTAGCAGCAAGAATTTCTTTATGAACTTTAAATTCTCTATTTTCAACGGATATTGTAAGATTAGAAAGAGCCGTGTTCTCAAAAAGCAGGGAGCAATCGTTTACTTGCGAAAAACGAAGCGCAGATTTTTGCTGCAAAACATTCAGCGAATCTTTTCTACAAATTTTACTACAAAGAATAATATTCCTTTCAAATTCATTCGGATATGTTCTATCAACTGTTACAAAAGCCTCATTGCATAATAATCTAAATTTATCGCCTTTTTTAATATGTTCTGCATTTAAAACGTTAACGAATTTTAGTTGGCATACTTTGTCAAAGTAGTATAGTGAGATTTCGTACTGATATGTTCTTGGGACTGAGGTAGTAAACTCTATTTCAAAAAAGTAGTTATCGCCTTTCGTATCATACATGTTACGCCCGCCGTTACAGGTTACTCGAGGTGTGCACTCTATACTTGCATCGTCTGATAGAGAAAACTCTCTCAAACAAAATATATCCCAATAATCTAAAGAGACTGGATGAATCTTGATAGTACCATTACAATGAACAAAGGTATCTTTGTCGTTCACGTCAATTATAGCTAGTTGCTTCTCGGCCATGACGATTAATAATTTATGAATCCCTGCTTACTTGGTCAGCTTTTTAGAATCCAGGAAACCCTAAAACAAAATAAAAATGTGCTTTTTTTATTTATACCCTTTTTACATGATATTTTATAATGGAAATCTATTACCAATGTGGTTATAATTAATGAAATTCAACACCATTGTTTAAACTCATTATTATTGTTTATAATTATCTTCTCCTATAGTTATGCTATATAATTGCGGTTTTTTTTTCTGATCTTTTGATTTCCTGTCAACTTTTCACTTAGAGCAAGGTTATACCAATAATTTAACAAAAATAATTGTCTAAATAAATCATCATTGTTCATAACTATCTTCTTCTATATTAATGCATATTAAAAAAAATTGCATATTAAAAAATTGCACACAAAAAAACGCAACTATCTAAGTTGCGTTTTTTTGTGTGCAATTTTTGAACTTTTCGTCAACTTTTCACATAGAGTGAGCACAGAAAAAACTAAGAATAAAATTTGTTGCAGGAAATTTTTTAGAGCGATAAAGTTTTATTCAGCCAACTTCCCGTTTTTCAAAATACATGTGTTTGTCATGGAAAAACAAAAGAAAGTTTAACCGATATTTGTGTAAAGTTTATCCTGTGAAGTTGATTTTTGTTGCAAAGAATCTTTCGTCGGAAATCGATGTAAAGTTTATCTTCTGTTTTTTCTGTGAGGTAATAATATGAAATTTAACAAACTTACTCTTTTCATTAAATTATTATTGTTTATAACGATCTTCTATATTAATGCTAGAACCGCTGACAATGGCCCTTTTCATGTGGACGTCCACAAATAATGAATATTATTATTAATTTATACAAAAAGGCTCTCAAGGAAAATTTATATTGAATATGATTTATATAGAAAATTTAAAGAAGATTTCAAATTAATGTTTTATTTCAGACAAATATAATCACAAAAAATATTTAAGAAGTTGACAAAACGTGGAAAATTTCAGGAAAAGCCTCAACTATCTAGCTTTGCTATAGGAGAAGATGTTATAACCAATCATTTGTTTAAAGAATTATATTTATTGAATTTCACTAATTATTAAGTCCCTTTAAGCGAAAAATCTCGAATGTTTCCACTTTGTTTGTATTTATAATTATATGATTCTCATTTTACGAGCAC
>CAKNXH010000057.1:421837-461577 GCA_932178445.1 Andricus quercusramuli | reverse complement strand
CCACTTTGTTTGTATTTATAATTATATGATTCTCATTTTACGAGCACCTTGCTTCCCGTTAGTAAATGTATTTGCTTCCTCATAGAGGAAGCATTAGTTATTTTTTTCCACAATAGACAAACCAAAGTCTTCATATTGATCAATTCCATATTGGAAATTTACAAAAAATACAAAATTACAAAATAATAGAAATAATTTTTTAAACGCAAAGACAAATCAGGCAAATCAAATTTTGTATTCAGAATGATAATTTTTCGAGCTGGAAAAGGGAAAGGAAGAAAGTTCTGTCGCACCCTATCTCTTTCCCAGCTTTATGATTTCTTTACAAAAATTGTCAGAATCATTCTATTTGAAAATGTATAATCAGAAAGTCTTTTCTATTCATACGTCAACTTTAAATTATGTCGATGAATAAGTTTTTCTTATTGAAACAGATGAAGGAATCTTTTCCGTTCTTGCATCAATGTTGAATTATGTTAGTTAAAAAAGTTTTACTATAAAAAATCGTGTTTTCAAATATTTTGCGTTACCGTAGCTTCCTTACTCTTCAATAAAACGTATTAATATCATAGGTCAATCGATTCGTCTCGAATCAACACATCTTTTCTGTTCTTGCATCAACTTTGAATTATGTTAATAAAAAAAGTTTTACTATAAAAACCCGATTTTCAAAATATGTAAATTAAGATAACTTCCCTACTCTTCAATAAAATGTATTAATATTATAGGTCAATCGATTCGTCTCGAACCAAGGAATCTTTTATATCCTTGCATCAACTTTAAATTATGCTGAGGAAAAAAATTTCACTACAAAAATCCAATTTTTTAAATATTATTAAGTGCTAAACAAAATTTTAATAAATATTTTTAGAAATCCTTCCGTCAGTTTCAAGAGATTAATGGTAAAATAAGCCCTACAAATTCCATCAATTTATCTGCAACCATTTTCAAGTTATCGTGTTCACAAACAAGTTGACATCCGCACACATCCACACAAACATACACACACACACGCACGCCCAGACAATTGCTTAAAACATTGTATTAAATATTTTTAAATTGAGAAAAGTTTAATTAAATGAATTTAAAAATTTTGGAAAATGTTACAATACAAAGCTTCCTCCACGAGGAAGCAAAATAATAATAAATCGCTTGAACAATTATGTTTGTTAACTTGAATGAATGAACCTCGCTTATGAATGAACCTCGATTTAATTGAAAATTCGATAAGAAGTGGAAAATTTTAGAAGAAACTGCAACTTTCTAGCATTATTCTGAGAGAATATTATTATAAATAATAATAAATTACTTAAAGAATTATTTCCGTTGAATTTAAATGATTATTGCCTCGCTGTAATTGAAAAGTTGAAAATAAGTTGAAAAATTCTAGTTATCAGTATAAAGTAGTATTTTATGTGTTATAAACCATTTGTATTATAAGAAACCGCAAAAAAATTATAATTAACGCCAAAAGCTCGCAAAACTTGTTGAAGTTCATGGGGCTTGCAGAATCTGGAAATATGATTTGAAAAAAAAACGCATTTTTGGGGGGAGGATTCGAAGAAATTGGAGGGCAATATGCATGCAAATTCGAAAAAAAAATTTCCCATGTATTCTGAGAACACTTGAGTCTACAATGAGGGCCTTCCTAATTTATGATCCGCTTACGAATTTTCACCTTTCGGGTAGTTGTTCTGGATTAGGACAAAGCTGTACTTATAATTGAATCTTTAGTGTACTGAAATCTTGTTTTATGCCGTTGACCCTTGAGTTTACTTAATTTTAAATGTGGAAATCTACAGTTTACTGCCTTGATTTTCGCAGGTAACATGAAGAATAAACGCACCACTTTATTATGATGTCTATACTCTATATAATGCCTCTTTATCATTAGCATTTATGGCAAATAATAGATCTATCAGAACATAGACACAAGCTTTTGTGAATAGAATGAAGTTTTCCAGTCTACAATAGATATGTTATTACAAAATTTCGGGGGGGGGGGGGGGGGTGAGCTCTCTCAGCCCCCTTGGCTACGCCACTGCATACTTGAAAAAATTAAATATATGCATACCACCGAGGACCATACATTCATTTCCCGCCAACTTCATCTCGAAAAACCATATAATCGCGGACATGGCTTGAGGATTAAGCGAACAAAATGTGAATATTTTTTTTTAATTGAGATAAGGATTGTTTCTGTATATTTGGAATATACAACATTACGGTACGAATAGGGGGATCCGGAAAAGGGTCTATTTTTACCGAAATTTTTGTACAAATAGCGTCATTTTCACAGTACGCCTAGATCAGTTTTATGTAAAATTAATGCTAATGATAATATTTTGAAAATTTTGTTCAACATGAATTATTTTTATTTACTGAGCGACAAGTTTCCAAGTACTTTTTACTAATTTGTAATTATTAAACAATGGTTATCCTCCTGTGAATCATTAAAAGTTATTATTTTACGTGATAAATGATACACTTGATGAATTTCAGGAGTGATATTTCATTTTTTAAAATAGTTTGGCAATCATTTAAAGAATTGTGGGAAAACCCCACAAAATATTTCCCATCCTATCTCGGCTTTTTAGTAGGGATGGCATTTATAAGTTAGGTTATGTTGCCAAATGTTGAAATTTCATATAAGTTTTTTTTCTTCAAAATTTTCATTGAAACATTCGGCCAGAATTTTCAAAAAGTATCTGCAAACTGCTAGGCATCAGATCTTAGCAAAGATATTATAAACCTAGATGGGGCACCTCACTAGCAAACCTGGAATAAGTTTCAAGAACTAAAAAATGCCATTGGTTTAACAGAGACAGAGATATCTCCATCTCTTTTCAACTAATGGAATTTTTTAGTTCTTGGAACTTATTATAGGTTCGCTAGTGAAGTGCCGCATCTAGGTTTTTAATATCTTTGATCTTAGGCGTATGGGGCGTCAGTAATAGTCAATAGACCTCTCCAACTAAAATGGCCGATTCCAATATGGCGGTGACACTGAAGGCCACACAAAGCGTTGAAACCGTGTAGAATCAGTGCTGGATCATTGTTTTTAATTGTTTACAGAAGTTTTTTTCGTCAAAGACCACTATGGTCCATACATTAATTTTCAAGAGAATAGTTTAACTTTTGACCGAAGAAAAGAATTTCAAACCAAGAGGAATAATATCCTACCGAATACTACGAATTTTCAAAAAATACATAAATTTCCAAATCAAAAAATATCATTTTTAAAACCAACAATGAATAGTTAAATTTTCAACTGAAAATGGTGTATAGTCAAAAAAATAATTTTCAACAAACAAAAAATTTTTTTCCAACAAAAGAAATAATTTTCAATTGGTAAAAATAGATTTACAAAAAAATAGAAGAGTTAAATAGTCAGATGAAAAAATTAATTTTGAAACAAACAAAAAAGAAATTTTCAATAAAATCGGTGAATTTTCAATAGTCTTCCAACGAGAATAATAATATTCTACCAAAGGAGATTAATTTTAACGAAATAATTTAATTTCAAACCACAACCAAATTAATTTTCTACTAAGGTTAAAAAAATAGATTCTTTACAAAAAAAATGTCAATAGAATAGCTGAATTTTCAACCAAAGAAATTAATTTTAAACCAAAAGAGACCAATTTCTAACTAAAATAGATAAATTTTCAAACAAGAAGAATAATTTTCTCCAAAAAGTAAATACATGAATTTTAAACCAAATGGTTGATTTTTAAAATAAAAAACATAAATTTTCAACCCAAAGTGGAATACTTCAATTGTTTTGACTGAATATTTAAATTTTCAACCGAAGAAATTAGTTTTTAACAAAAATTGATGAATTTTCAAATAAGAAGAATAATTTTCTACCGAAAAGACCAATTTTCACCTAAGAAAAAATACAGTTTTCAACGGAAATGTGTAGTATATACTTAAGCTTTCAGTTTAGAAAATTAATATTTAACAAACAAACAAAATTAAACAAAATAGTTTAACTTTCAAGCACAGACATTAATTTTTAACCAAAACAGATGAATTTTTAACAAAAATAGTGTAACATGGTGGACTAGTCCCCTGTTACGGACCGCGATTTTTCCATGGCCGGCACAAGCTCAAATTTAGAAATAAGATAGTATTAGAAATTAAGTTATTATTCATGAAAGGAAAATTGTTCTTTAGTTTGAAGGAATGAGAGTGAATTTATATTGTAAATTTTGGGAATAATAGTACCAGATAGATTATTTTAGGGAACTAGAGACTAAGCAAATGTAAAGGATTATTACCTAACAGGTTAGAGTAGACACCTGGAGTAGTAAGGTAAGGAGGAAAGTGACGTCCTGCACTGATCTATGAATCCCCGAGTTCATTTTATTGAAGAAAATCCGGCAGGGAAAACACTGCTACCGACTTCAATCGTCCACAATACACACTATGCCACCCGCACCACCTCACTCGGCCAAGCTGGCCACACTCATCCACGGTCGCGTCGCACTACATAGTAGTACGGGGCCCACTCGGATAAAAGTTCAGACTCCCGAAATTAATCTTAACCAAAAGGGGTATTGCCGAGATATCAGGCCATGCCGGACCTGATATCTGTCAACACGAGGCAGCATCCATCTTGTGCCGGCCGGCATTGCAAATACCGGAACGGCCCGGAGTCCCGGAAATCATTAAAGAGGGTAGCACCGACTGGACAGAGAAATGGGCGCGAGCGGGAAGGAATCGGCAGGCAGAGAGGACGCAGGAGTTTAGTTTCGTGTCGGCCATCGACTTGCGAAGGAATTTCTTTGCTTGCCAACCTTTTTTGGACGAGCCCAATTTACCTTGCCGGACTGGCAATTATAGTAAAATAAGGAGAACTCGGGGATCCTAAGGTTTAAGGTAGGCGTCATGTGTTCTGATTTTCCTTTTGTTCTTAAGTTAAGTGTAGTATGAAAGTGTTTGAGATTGGATTAATAATAAGTCAATATTAGTGCGTTGTAACATGGCTCCAATTTTCGTGATTTGAATCAAAGTGTATTGAACTGCAATCATGGTTTGGTCTAGACCTTTTGAATATTCAATTTCTCTCTCTTTATGTATCAATTAAAATTTAAAGGTTAATACATTTTTCACATTTACTATTTTACTAAATTTAAAATCACGAAATATTTTTCGCGCTCTCACGAATCCCTCTCCTTGAGCTGATTTAAGTCGATGTAAATTAAATTATCATGATTAATGCTCAAAATTTCTGGTAACAATTTGGAGTGACGCCGAGTAGGCGTCTGGCGCCCGACAGCACGGTAAGTGCAAATTTAAATTTTTTACTTTTCTGTACCGGCGTTGGCGCGGCCATTTAGGTAACGGTTCCCAGCTTAACTTTTGAGAGACTGGGAAAAGGGTTACAATAGATAAATTCTCAAGCAAGAAGAATAAGATAAAAAAAAGTGAATTTTCCAACACATAGATGATTTGTCAACCAAAAAATGATTTTCCAACCATAAAGATTTTTTTAACCGAAGAGAATAATTTTCAATGAAAATTTATTTATAAAAGTTCATTTTCAATGAAGTTCAATTTTCAACGATGGAGATAAGTAATTAGTAAATTTTCAATCGTTTTCCAACGATAAGTATAATGATTTACCAAAAAATACGAATTTTCAACAAAATAGATGAATTCTTAACCACGAAACAAAAATTAATAAAAGGGATTCCAACAAAATAGTTATATTTTCAAATAGACAAATTAATTTTTAACGAAAATAGATGCATTTTCCAACAAGAAGAATAATTTTCTACCAAAAAAAGATGAATTTTCAACCAAAGAAATGATTTTTGAACCAAAAAGATGAATTTTTAACCAAAAAGATAAATTGCCAAAGAAAAATCAACTAATTTTCAACCAAAGAGCAAAAATTGTGAGATAAAACAAAATAATTCCAAATGTCCACTAACTCCACTTTGAACAAGGCATCTCTGATGTCGATGGGAAAATCCGTATTTATAAGATCGTAAGGACCACAACCACTTATTAACTTTATTTTCTCAACATATCGGCTTTTTAGGGTAATGCTCAAACTTTCGAAATATGCACTTGACATTTTTTAAACTTATAATAACTAACAAAAACACAGAGTCCTATGCAAAACTACTGTATTAGCCGGCTTTGTGTGGCCTCCAGTGTCACCGCAATTTTGTCTGACGTCAAAACTTGGAGAGGTCTAGCAAAAAGTGATGTTAGGGAATTCAATAGAACTGAGGTGCCAGAAATGGGTTTGACAAAGGCAAAGGTATTACAGACAGAGATCAATTTCTTCATCATGATAATAAAACATCCTGAGTTTAAACTCTTGTTCTTAATTGAAACAAAATAGCGAAAATATTAAAAATTTTCAATGTTCAATGTACATAGGGAGTCATTTAAAGGTACTATTAATTTTGACCTCGAGGTTAATTTTCAGGGTTATTTGACGGTCAAGATGATTTTTTAAAATGGAAACTCCTATTTTTAACCCCGGATTTGAAAAGAGCGGAAAATTTTCAACGAAATGTTAATTTTCTGCAAAAAAAAACTGAATTTTCAAGAAAACAGTTAAATGCGCAATAGAAGTGGGTGACTTTAGATTAAAATAGTTTAATTTTCTACCAATCACCTTTAAATTACCAAATACCTTCAACTAAAAAAATATATTTTTTTCTTAAGAAAGTAGTAACTGTTACCCAAGCAGTTGCATTTTCAAATAAGAAAGATCAATTTATGTATTATAAAAGAATACATAAATCTACTCAAGCTGACCAAAAATTTGACCTGCCAATTTTAGCGCTGAGGAGAAATAAAACGTCTAGCGCTAGAGACAATCCATCCTGAAGAAATCTATTTTAGATGGTTGACGTTTTGGAAATATGCAAAAAAAAATTTGGATTTGAAAATTAGAAATTATTTTGGCCTGATATGGGCTGGCCAGCTCCCGATTAGGCCCCAAAAGGACTGACTAGGGGATGAGGGAAGAAATACATTTTTTTATTCTAATCTTTTGATTACTCGTTAAAAGTTTTTAACGAGTGATTACCTTCTCGTAAACAACTGGTACATCAAATCTGATTGTTACTGACAGTTGCCCATGTATATAAACAATGATGTTACTTTAAAATTGGGGTATTTAATAAGGAATACCCTCTTTGCGTATTAAGTTTCACTTTGACCGAAACTCTACCCTGTATGGTGCGTGGTATTATATATAAGTAACAAAGAATCTAATTCAACATAATTTATCGGCCCATAGAATTTTGAAATTGACATTTTTATTTACCTTTCAATTTATTTAGTTAGAATTTGAAAAATGTATGAAGAAATCTATTTATATTATAGTGCAATGATCTTTTACAGATAGTAAGTCCAAAATTGAGCGGAAAACAAGCTATTAAAAACGTAGATATGAAGGGACGCTTCATTAATAATCAAAAATGGTAAATATATTTCAAAAGAAGCATACATTTTTTATTTATGTCTCTTTGAAAGATAATTTACTGTGATTTAGACGTATTCTAAAGTGTTTTGTCCCATAATTAATTGTTGCAAATCGACAGTCACTGACACAAGTTCGATGAGAAAGAAAACACTGATGAATTTCGTATAATACATATATTTTAAATAACAATTAAATTGTATACACATACGAACAGAGAATAGAGTGGACTGTAATTTCTAAATTGAACGCTAAGAAGTACATAAAATAAGTGAAGGTTTAAAGTATGTTTATCTGCCTATGCACCGAATTGCATAGGTCAGTTGCTCGACAGCGAATGAATTTGACAGCTTCGGACTTGACCCGGTCTCAGTGTCTTGAGGTACCGGTTCACTTCCGATCTTTGGCGAGAATTGTCGAAACGGAAAAACTGAGGGGAAAACCCCCCGAAGTTGAGACTCAAGGGTTGAGAGGCCCTTGGCCATGGTTGCCAGAAGTATACAATAAAACACGAACTGGGCAAAACAGTGTAGGACCTTGATAGTGCCATCTAATTACACGGACGGTCTTAATAGTATCAGCGATCGCGCCTTCGAATGGCTTAGGCAGCTTATTGCAGTAAAATAATAAAATTTGAAAGTTTGGCATTTTTGCTTCTAGCAAGAGCTTCGGTATACAATTTAACCTTTATGAGGGTAGAAACAGCTGTTTCCAACGATCGTTCTGAAAATAACTTGAGTTTTACTTTTTCTACAAATCTAACAATAATATATAATAAACATTGCATCACTCCATGTTTCACAGAAGAAAGTTCATGAATTACGTCAAGGTATTTGGACGATTTTCCAGTATAGTGTGATTTATCAGACCCTCTTCTGAATATATATTTATGAATATGTTACGTAATATGGGAATGTGTATAATAATGCCTGGGATATATGAGTTTCACAACTTTTATATACAAATTTTCGTTTCATAACTTATTCAATGTTTGCAGAAGAATTGAAAAATCTTGGATTTCCATATTACAATGGGAAAAAGAAACCTATTTTAATTTTGCATGAATTGGAAAAGTATCTATATGATCCAAGTGCGTACCAAGTGTGCAAGGATTTATAAAGACTTGTATTTCGTAATTGACCGATTTTGCTAATGCAACGAAACTGAGTTTTCAAGTCAAGTTTCAACTTATTTATTCGTATATGAAGAAATCTATATTGTAGTATAATTATATTTTACAGGTACACTGCAAAACTGAGTTAAATAGGAACCAGCAACTGTAGAAATAAAGTGATGATCAATTAATAATCAAAAACGGTAAAGATTTTTCAAGATTATATTATTTATTTTTCCGACCACTTACAAAGTCATAAACCACTCATACAAATTTAATGTCTTTAATGAATTATTCGTAATACGAAAAAAGTATCAGAAACAATTTTGAATTTGAAGTCTTAAAGTTTTCTGTGAGAAATGTTTCATTTATAAAAATATCAAAACCATAGAATCGTATAGTTTTAAATAGGTATTTTTAAAAGGAGTTTTGTGTCGACCCAAAGCATCAAATTAAAAATTATTCAGTTCAAAATTTGTTAACCAATTACTTTTTAAGTCTGCTTATTTTAAGAATTGCTAAATTTTAAATGTCTATAGTTTTAATTTAAATGTTCCAAAGTCAAAGAGTCTTCACATTTTTCCCGTTTTTAGATGCCGCCTCAATTGAAAGTTGAATTATTTTCGGATGTCATCGATGCAGTGTATTGCTGTTTTCCGAAATCCCTACGTAATGGTGAAATGCCGCCTATTCTGATAAATTTTATAAGGACGTCAGCAAGAAATTAAATGGAAAGTGGTTAGCACACAATGTATACACTTATTCGTACAATAATAGAAAAGGACTGAAGACTACGTTATTTGAGAAGTTGGGCATTAACGTCGAGTCTGTTGAAACTTTGGAGACTATTGAGAATAGCGAAGAAAATAATGACTATAATAATGATAAGTCTTCGCAAGAATGCGGAATGGACGGAGAAGGCTTTGATGTAGACGATGACTTTACCGAAAATATCCATTTCTCGAAGACCGAAGATAACCCACCATTTGATTTATGGATATCCAAGATAGAATAGCAACAAATGAAACCAGAAATTCGTGTCTACAAGGGACGAGAAGACCTTGTTCTAACACCTCGTGTATGGACAGATATATTGACTGACAACTTTTGGAAGCAGTATCGAATGCCTTGTGTCTTCACATTCAAAAATCACAAAGTTTTCAGGGATAGTCCAGATAAAGATTTTTTGTATATTGCAGGAAAGTGTAAGAGCACAAAATGCAATAATACATTTTTCGCTGTTGCGAAAAAAGAACCTGTCGAAGAGGAAGATTTGAAGCTGGATGTAAATGTATTGAAGGACGCAAGAGATAATCTTCATCATGAGATTATGCAGAGACAATTGCGGAATAAAAAATGAGAAATGATTGTAGCGCAAGTATTAAGGCATGGAGCTGCTAATTGCACAAGAAAACTCGGTGGAAAGGAAATACAGTTAGGTAAAGATGTAAATCCCCCCATGCTATATAGCAGTGATGTTTTGAGGAAGTTACTGCAGGAATGCAGAGATAAAGAATTAGGCGTCGACTCAAAAGATGGAAGTGACCCAATACGTATTCTGCAGAAACTTGAATATACCTCTCCTTACGTAGGTTCCATTCGGTTCATTGGCTTAGATGAACTGCAAGTTCATTATCTGTTGCCAGAACAAAGTTTTGGTTTTAAAGAGTATTGTCGCCTCTATAGGAAAAAGGCTACGGTATGCATTGACAGCACGGCAGGTCTTGTCAAAACCGTAAAGATAATCGATAATGTTAACTCGCCAGTTGTATTTCTGTACGAAATAGTGATAAACTTCGAAGGCATCACATTGTCGGTAGGACAAATGCTTTCTGCAGCACAGGATACGAACACCATCCTCTTCTTTTTTAATAAATGATTGGTCAGCTTAGGTAATAAGCCTAAAGAAGCGGTTTCTGTCTACTCCAAAGCATTGTTGGGAGCAATGTCCCTGGCATTTAATAATATGACATTGAAAGATTATATGCGGGAATGCTTTTTATTTTCCACAAAGCAGAAAAGTGGAGGGCGACCAGCGGCTACTTTCATTAGAATCGATGTAGCGCATTCTATTGCCATTTTTTGTCGCCTCAAATGTTTCACAGCAGACAACAAAGCTATAAAAGATTTCCTCTTGCGATGCGTCGCTCTTATGGCATCTTGCGAAGATTTTAATAGATTCCAAGAGATTTTACTCCTCACGATGACCATTTCAATTCATAGCTATGACGGTGAAATGCTCGATACCAAAGACCCATCTCCCGCTGAGAATGCAAGGATGAAATTAATGCATTATATAGCAACGGAAGAACACAATGCAATTACGTTAATACCGGATGAACATAGCAAAACGTTCAAGAACACAATTCAGAAACTGGAGTCTACTGGTTTGGATATGCACCCTAATCAACTAAAATGCTTCATTTATCAAGACCCTGACGTAGACAAAGGAATTAACCACTGGTTCAAAAATTTGAAGATTAAAACAGAGGAGGGTATGGACGTGACCCATGAACGAGAAAACGCATATCGCTTGCCAAAATTTTACAGTCACTTGTGTAGATTAGCTCCAGAATTCGTGTTATGGACAGCTGTGACAATAAAGAATTTTGACTTGTATGCATAAGACCAACAAGTCGCTACGTCGAGGGAAATTTCGGCGAACTCAAGAATAACGTGCTTGGCCATGTGCATAGGCCGCTCCGCCTGGACAAAATCTTCAGATTCCACTTCGACGCACTTCAAGGGCAAATAAGGATCGCATAATGCGCTCTTAGAGCACGTGCGAATAAAATGGATAAGGCATCTGAAGAGTTTGAGAATGAGCTTTCAAATACCTTTGACCACAAAAGCCAAATTTTGGCTCATAGCAGCTCCCTTCATCTTCAAACTGAGTATCCTCTATTATCTGAAAACATTGTGGTTGACACGATAGCATGGGAAAGGAATTCCATTATTACAGAGCATTTTGAAAAACCCGATTCCATTCTGAAAGAAACAGAATACTGGCGGAATATAGTAAATAAGAGGATTCGTTACTCTGTCGGAGTATCAAGCTTGATCTGGAGTACGGAGACAATTTGAAAAAGAGCAAGGATAATGTGGGCGACAGGAAGCCTTCGAAATTTTTCAGGAAGTGTCCTGACATTCAAATACGACAAAATGTCCCTGCTGCTGTTCGAGGAACGAGAGTCCCAATCATGCTCCTAAACAATGGCAGTAACTTAAAACCTATTCGACTTTATAATAGGATATACAGCGTAAAGGATACATGCCCGTTCGATGCTATTGCTGAAATCTTAGCTGAGGCGGCTAACGACAGTCTACACTACCTACAACATCTACAAGATACACGGAATCCTTTTTGTGGGTTTATTCTGGAGTATGCTGAATCAGGAGCACAAACACATATATATGCACAACGATGCCTTATTTTGCGAGATTTTCGAGTTCCACAAAAAGAAAAATACAATCCCATAATTTTTTATGGCGCATTGCACACGTTCTGCGTTTTTTCTAATATTTTCGACATGTGGACATTTCTGTTAAAGAACGAACCAAGCATGCATCGAAAAAAAAATGCAATTGTGGTTTCGAAGATGTTGAGGAAATTCCGATTGTTTATTTTGATCACAACATCATCAACCAAAAAGGCTTTAGGGCAATTAAAAAAGCCATTTTACTTCAAGACCAAACAACTCAGGAACCATGCAGCCAACAAGATTGTGGACTATTAATGAATATAAAAACGAGCGTGAATGATCACCTTTTCATTGAGGCGGATAGAAGGTCAAGGGATGATGCTCGTAAATCGATGACTTGCAAAGTTAGGGACTTTCCAGTTTATCTCATCCAGCATAGTGGAAAGGTTCAGGTTTGTTAAATAATAATTTAAAAATTGATATGGAGATTATTCTTTTCTTAAATCCTTTTTAATCTAAATGTGTCGGTTTATGAAAAATATTAGATATTTCTTCAAATGATCCCAATGGCTCAAATTAACTACTACCTTTTTTTTTAATTTCAAAGATTTCGAGAAAATTTTTAGAAATAAACAACAAAATTTCTCTCTCTACCAAGAAGTTTAATTCATAAATATTAATAATGTTTTTATAATGTCAAAAAAATTGATAAATCCCACATTTGGCTCCAGAATTTCGCAGCATGAAAAAATCTTACATTTGAACTTCAATTAATATACTAATAAATATAAATCTTTGCAGGTTAAGTGGAATCGTTATCCACAATGGAATAAACCACTACATAGCGCTCTGCCATAAAGTCGATGGTAGTTGGCAAATGCACAACGATGTGGCTAAAAGAGTAACGATATTCAAAGAAGGGGACTACAATAAAACTTATATACCTCAAGCTGTGATATACATCAAGGTTGCAGAACAATCAAGAGAAATTATAGTTCATAATTTGACAGATCGCCATACATAGATTTCGTCAACTATATGCGTATGATATATTTTTATGTTATTTATTAATAGGACAATTTATATGAACGATTTGACAAAAAAAAAAAAAAATGTTTGGAAAAGTTTTGAGTACATAACATTTTGCGTAGGGGGCCCACACGTTTCTAGATGTGCCACTAAACTTACTCACAATTTCATATAGTAAGGCTCACACTCTCGCGCAGTGCCAATTGCAATGCGAAAAAGGATATCGAACTCACTTGCAAAAGTCAAACTCACAATTCTTTGCTTACTATGAAAATTAGTTATTCATATAGTTTATATGTACAACTGTACTATTTAAAATAGTTATTGAAGCTACTTGTTCTAGTAATCTTTCTTTTTACAATTTGAAGTAGTGACGTTATGTAAGCTGAGAGATACCTTTTTAGAAAACTAATAGACTACAATTTCGACTATCAAATGACCGAAATTGACTCTCAAACACTACTGAAAAACCGACAAAGGATTTCAAAAAGAATTTTGGAAAAATATAAACCTGTAATGTGCGAGCGTGAAGTTGATGCCACAATTTTTAAATCTCGGTAACTTTTTTAGTTTTGACTATCAAACGACCAGATCTGACCATCAAACATCATTCAACGACGAGCAAACGATTCCAAAAAGAATTTCCGAAAAATATACAAAAGTGAAGGTCAAGCGAGAATTTACCTCTTCAATTCTGAAAATTCTGTACTTTTTGCAACTTTTTGGAGCAGAGGAATTAGAGCACAATCTTAATTCGACATTTGTCCACGTTATTATTGCACATACTTTAACGTATATTATAATTGAAAGATATAACACTAACCGATTTAGACATTGTTGTCAGTCAGTGCTCTGCGCACTTAAATCTCCCGCCTAATGTGAGCGCGCAAACGCGGTGACGTTTAGTGAACTGAGGGAAAGGTTAGGAGGATTGATATTTTTTGAAAACTTTATATTGACAACAATTTTTACTATCAAACGTCCAAAATTGACTATCAAACACTATCATTGACCACCAAACGATTCTAAGAAGAAATTTTGAAAAATATTGATAAGTGTGGTGCGGGCCTGAAGTTGGCACCACAATTTTGAATTATCGATAACTTTTTTTAATATTGACTATCAAACGAACTGAAATTGATTATCAAACACCATCAAACGACCATCAAACAATTCCTCATTCTACTTTTTGAATGTTATATACTTGGAGTGCTATCTTCACGGGCATATAAGAATGTGGCTTCAACAAGATGGTGCTCCGCCACACTTTGCAAGTATCGTTCGTGAGTTTTTGAATAACAATTACAATGGTAGGTGGATCCGATGGAGAGGTCCAGTTGAATATATTGCAGGATATTGTATACGTGATTAAATACATTAGCTGTGACTACCTTCCATCTTAAAGGTTAATTCTGCAGTCAAATTGTTGGATTTTTAAGCGAAAAAGACGAATTGCCAATAAAGCAGTTGAATCTTCTACAAAAAAAAATGAACTTTTAACAAATTAGTTCAGCTTTAAACCAAACACTTGAACTTTCTACTAAATTGTTGAGTTCTCAAGCCAAACATACAAATTTTGTATAAAACAGTTGAATTTTGAAACCAAGAATGTGAATTTTCAAAAAAAAAGTTAATTTTCAACTAAATAGTCGACTTTTAAATCAAAAAGAAACTTATCATTTAAAAATATAAAAAGATGTCAAATTGTTCAATTTTCAAGCGGTAAAGATAAATTTGTAATAAAAAAGTTGAATCTTCAACCAAAAAATTACATTTTTCAACAAATTACTTTAATTTGCAACTTAATATCTGAATTTTCTAACAAAAATAGTTCAATCTTTAAGCAAAAAATTAATTTTTAACAAGCTTGTTCAATTTACAACCAAAAAGTTACATTTCCTACCAAATTATTGAATTTTCAAGCCAAAAATACGAATTTTCTATGGAACAGTTGAATTTCCAAACTAAGAATGTTAATTTTTAAGGAAAAAGTTAAATTTCAACTAGATAGTCAAAAATAAACTGAAAAGAAACTTTCCATGAAAAAAAATGAAGTCAAATTCTGCTGTCCAAAAGTATAACCTAGTAATTAACATTTCCGATAGAGGTCACTTTCTCGTGCATAAATGCTGGAAAACAGCCTTTGCGACAAATATGACTTACTAGGTTATACTTTCGGACAGCAGAATTGTTGAATTTTTAAGCCAAAAAGAAGAATTGCCAATAAAACAGTTGAATCTTCTACCAAAAAAATGAAGTTTTAACAAACTGGTTCAACTTTAGACCAAATACTTGAATTTTCTACTAAATTGTTGAATTTTCAAGCCAAAAATACAAATTTTTTATAAAACAGTTGAATTTTGAAACCAAGAATGTGAATTTTCAAGAAAAAGGTTAATTTTCAACTAAATAGTCGACTTTTGAATAAATAATAAAACGTATCATCTAAAAATATTTGAAAAATGTTAAATGGTTGATTTTTCAAGCGAAAAAGACAAATTTGTAATAAAAAAGTTGAATCTTCAACCAAAGGATTACATTTCTTAACAAATTAGTTTAATTTGTAACCAAATATCTGAATTTTCTAATAAAACTAGTTCAATCTTCAACCGAAAAAATAATGTTCAATAAGCTTGTTCAATTTAGAACCAAAAAGTTACATTATCTACCAAATTATTGAATTTTCAAGCAAAAAATACGCATTTTCTTTGAAAAAGTTGAATTTTAGAACTAAGAATGTGAATTTTCAAGAAAAAAGTTGATTTTCAACAAAATAGTCAAATATAAACCAAAAAGAATCTTTCCATTCAAGAAAAAAAATGCATTAAAAATGAAATTTTAACAAACTAGTTCAACTTTAAACCAAATAGTTGAATTTTCTACTAAATTGTTGAATTTTCAATCCAACTTGAAATCACCAGGTAAAGTTTCATGTACATAAAATAAACTTCTCTACCTACCTTTGTCCTTAGAATTTTGTTGAAAAAAACATTCCTGCCTCGCCAAAAGATTCTCCCTCTGCTAGCTTGTAGAGAATGGCAGAGGGAATTATATTGTATTGTTTAAACAAATGATCAAATCGGCAGTATAGTGATTGATCCTTATACTAGGATAGTTGATGAGATTTCATGAATTTTGCGCAATTTTTTAGAGCACTTTTTAAAGCACCGAGCACGAGTGACTCACCTTTACCATTGAAAGGTGCCGAAAATGACGTTACCATTTAAGGGTGATTCATGATTTATAATCACAAAATAGCACCGTGAAGTGAAAAATAGAACTGTCAAGTAAATAATCTTGTAAATTCAAGAGGAAAGCTATTCGATTGTCCTCGTCAAATGCTTCATCTATAATGAATAATTCGCAGCACCTAGTTATTTGAAAACTTCAGAACAAGTGTAGATTCATAAATGAACTGCTCAGTCAAATACACTCATTACAATGGTCAGCTTAGTTCATCCCCCTTTCCAGCTCCACCAATATTTCGGGACGACTAGATCCAACCTATAAATTACTATAAGTCTCTAAATTGGGATTTTCCGGTACTTTAGGATCTTCTAATTACTTTGAAGATTCTGTTGCCAGGCAGCTGTCCTCAAATAAGGACCAATAGACCATGTAATAAATATGTACTTTAATCCTTGGTGTTCTAGAATCATATAGTATGGCTCCCCGTGTGGTATTACAATTAGTTCATTTCCAGGTATAGTCTCCGACTGCTCTGGCCTGAGTCATTAATGCCAAAACGGTCAGAGCATAGGCACTTATACGTTTATTGAAAGTAAAACCTCTTGAGTACACAGGGTTCTAAAATTTCGGGGGGAGCTGATAGAACGAATTCGAACAGCTTGTGCCGTTATTCCTAGAGAAACTTTGATTAGAACTGCGGGCAATTTTGAAAGACGTTTACGTTTATGTCTTGAAGCCAACGGAGAAAATGTCGATCAGTTACTCCGTGGGTAATTAAAACTATAACAGTTATTATGAGAGGCAAGGGGACTCACGGTAAACAAGCACCCCAAACCTGAGAGGTAAGGGGACTCACAGTAAATAAGCACCCCAAAGGAAACAGAACTTACTATGTCCACGTCGTTGTTTCCGGCTAACGCTAAAAGTAATGTTCTAAGAGCTTTTTAAACAGTTGATCTTCATTTGACTTCTCTTCAAAATACTTTTTTTTAAATTTTAACCTTTAAATGACCTTCATTGGCGAAAGTATCGGATAAGAATTCCTTCCGAGCCAATACGAAATCATCCGAATCTTTCCGGGATCTGTATCCGAACCAATCTGAGTTAATTCGAACTAATCCGATTTTTTTTTACATTTCGTTCGATCCAAATCGGTCAAAAATTAATCCGAATCAATCCGAACCAAATTTTCAATCCGAATGAATCCGAACTCGGATTGACCAAAACAGATTTTGAATCCGAATGAATCCGAGTTCGGATTGAGTCGGATTAATCTTTGACCGATTTGGATCGAACGAGATGTAAAAAAAATTCGGATTAGTTCCAATTAACTTGAATTGGTTCGGACACAGATTCCGGAATGATTCGGATGATTTCGGAAGGAATTCCTATCCGATACTTTCGCCAGGGTTGACAACTTACCTGCAGGTCAAGATGGGGTAGGTGGTTCACAATTTTACATTCTATCGACTTGTTGAAAGCATCTTGAATGTTTGCTATTCTCAGAAAACCAATTAATTTAAAAAAGAGCATATGAACCTTTTTAGACACTTTACCTTGATATTTGAACTTTCTAAGGTCACAAAAGCTAATTTCTTATGAGACATTTTTGACGTAAAATTTTCCGCTTTTTTCAAATCCGGAGTCAAAAATAGGGGTTTTCATTTCAAAAAATAATCTTAGTTCTCAAATGACCTTGAAAATTGACCTCGTGGTTAAAACTAATAGTACCTTTAAATGACTCCCTATGTACTGTACAGTTTTTGTATGAATCATTTTTTTATAGATGGAGTATTTTAAGAGATATTTGCATGCATACATTGAAATGGGTCACCGTGTATATGTACTTACATTCAAATGTGCGTCTCAATCACTCTCAATGTTTTCAATGCAAACAAACTGATGAAAATGATTTTAAATTTGTTTTAACGTTTTAGCAAGCAACGTCCAGGAACTAGGTACGCCAATGATGAATGATCGAATGACATGATCTAAGAAACCATGGTCAGTGATGCCAATGTTGGCGCCTTTTGCTGCTGCGCTTGCGTTTGGGCCGCGCACTGATTGGTCACAGTTGGCGCGCTATTCAAAATTAGAATTAAGAACAACTCTTGTAATTTAAATAAATAATTATTGCAAAATGCACAAGAATGTATATAAATTGTGCAACTTCTGATTTTAGACAAGAAATAACATTAATAATAGATACATTTTTTAAATAAGAGTTCATTTTCTTTGACTTCGAAAGAATAACTTTTATTTCACAAAACATTTGATTACAGAAGTCTAAAATCAGAAGTTGTACAATTTATATACATTCTTTTGGATTTCTCAATGATTATCTATTGAAATTACAAGAATTGTTTTTAATTACAATTTTAAATTGCGCGCCAACTGCGGCCAACCAGTGCGCGGCCCAAACGCAAGCGCAGTAGCAAAAGGCCATCTTGGTTACCATGGAAACACGTAGACGCCTCGCTGCTAGGACGATTCGAATTATTTACTATACGTCATGATACTGACGATTTAGAAGAGCTTTTCCGAGAATTAGATAATAAAATGTAGATAACAAGATATCAGCTAATTCTTTAAAATACACAGTTCATCATTGAAAATAATTTTGAATTTGAAACTGTTAACCTAGCATGAAGAAATACATGAAAGTTGAAATCGCGAACGGAAATGGAAAAATGCAATTTCATAACTTTTCTGTTTGTACACTGTTACAATCATAAATTAAAATTTGCAATGTATAATTCGAGAAATATCCTCCTAGGCGGATTCTAGCCAGGCACTAGTCGGGCTATTCTTGTTTTAATATAGTATTTTTAATGTCAATTGAACAAGACATTGAGACTGTTAATGTGTTCTAAAATTTCGAAAAACTATACATACAAAAATCGCGAGAACAATATATATATATATATTTTTTTTAATTCCAGGTTTCATTTCTAAGATTTGATGTAATTCTCAATCGCCGTAAAATGTTCTAAAACGCCTAGAAATCAAAACGTTATAGCGATAAAATTTCTAAGTTCCGTCGATACAAATTTTAAATTCTCATTGAAAATGACATTTTATATCATTATCAGAAGTTGTAAAATAGTTTAAGACGCGAAAAAACAAAATATTACACGAAGAAAAACCCCTTTACCTTAATAAAAATAATAGAAAGAAAAAACGGCCTCTTCTAATTCAGAAAAAAAATTTTTTTGATCCTTCCAACTCTATAAAGGTCTTGAAAATGAAAAAATCTGACAATTCAACAATAATTAAAAGCTAACACTTCGTCCGTTTAAACTCAATAAAAATGTTAAAAATATCAAAATTGCCCGCCTTCAACTCAATAAAAATGTAGCAAAACTGAAAGTTCATCTTCCAATACAAAAAAAAATTAAATACAATAATTTCTTTTCTTTCTTATAGAATCAAGATTCAACACTTTCACTTGTAAATTGAAAAGTTTAAAAATGGAATAATTAAAATTGTAACGTTCAAAGTGGAAAATTCAATGATTCAAGGTTTTCTATTTAAAACAATTCAGGTTTCAATTATTTAGTTTTGGATATTTGATTCCATTATTAATATTTTAGACTGGAACCATATTTTAGTGGGGCTGAAAATTGAATAAAAGTAATTATGAATCTATTAACTTGAAATTGTTTTAAAATTGAAAATAGTTGATAAAGTTTTAATCCGACGTTTGAATTTGTTTAAATACTAAGGTTTCCAAATTCAAACAGTTCAACTTTGAACAATAAAATAAAAATTAAAGATCGCGATATCACAATAGTACGGTAGATTTAACTGTTGTTAAAAATCTAAGAAAAAAATTAGAAAATATTGTTTTTTCATTAAATGATAGTAATTTCTGCAAATATTGCTGCAAAAAGGTAGGAAAAATTATTGCTACGTTAAAATTGGAAATCAGTTTGAACTGAAATTTCATTACAAATTATTGTTTAATTATTGTGTCAAAAAATGATATGTCGAAAACAATGCATTATTCCACTAAAAAAAATTCTTCCAAATAATATAATATTTAAACCTGGGTGGCTTAATCAATTACGATCCTAATCATTTTTAGTTTTATAAGAAATTAAAAATATCATAAGCTGCAAATACCATAGTAGAAATAATGTAAAAAAGGTATTTTTTTTTATAATTCTGGAGAATATTTTTAAATTCTGAAAAGTTTGTACAAAACAAGAAAACAGTATTGAACTATAGAGTTATTCACTATTTTTATTTATGATAATTATCTTAACTAATATTATGATAAAAAAGAAAACATTATAAAATAGTTTCCGACAATTTATTTTATTTTTAAAAATTTTAGTGGGCAGTGTTATAAAACAAAATAAAGACTAAGAAAGTCTTTTCTGAGAAACCCAGTTTTATAATCGTGTCAAAGTCACTAAAATCTTGTGAAACAATCAAAACGTTTACAATCCTTCTATAATGCTTAAATTTGCTGAAGCTCTTAAAAATATTTGCGAAGATTACGTTAATGAAAGTGCAAGAAATTACTTTGTTCATAATTGGCTAAGGTCGAAAAGAAACTTTCATATGCGACATTGTAACCACAATGAATTGAACGCTTAGCTCTTGTTTTGCATTTTCACTAACAGCAACTTCAAACTAAAATTCCAAAAAATTCCTATTGAAGGAGGGTATAACTTTTAAATAAAAACACAAATTTTATGCGCAATATTATTTATTCGTTAATTATAACATTAGAATAAAAATCGTAGAAGAGTGCTTAAATATAATTTGAGAAGCATACATGAAAAAAAGCTTATCACTGATGTCATAAATTCTATTTAAGATTCACTGTAAGTTTTACGTTTTTTCGTAACTGTTTTAAACGCATCAACATAATCAAATGTAGCTTTGAATATTTGGTGAATTAAATACACTTTTGGAGATTCATACAATGCTTTGTAACCTTCAGTTTCGAAAATAAGTTTCATGCTTTTCTTTATGAAGTTCATTGTTTCTTCTTTTAAGATAGTTTCATTGCTTTCATCAGCAAATGAAAGCAGATCTACTGCATTCTCAACATTCAACGATCTAGACAATTCATTAATGCATATACACTTAAGGTTTGACAAATCATATTTATCTGCTGCTTTGTACAGTTTCTCGGCGTATATATTTAAGTCGTTCACCCTGTTTGTATAAATGTATCGTAAAAATTCCTGAAATGTGTTTGCTTCTATATCCTCGATTTTGACATAATTTTCTCCTTTTTCTTTCATCTCTGTTTCAAACATAGCAAGGAAAACTGAAGATTTTGCAGCGAGAATTTCTTTATGAACTTTAAATTCTCTGTTTTGAACGGATATTGTAAGATTAGAGAGCGCCGCATTCTCAAAAAGCAGGGAGCAATCGTTTACTTGCAGAAAAGGAAGCGCAGAACTTTGCTGCGAAACATTCAGGGAATATTTTCTACGAATTCTACTACAAAGAATAATATTTTCACCTATTACATGTACATACATATATTTATCATCTCCAGAGAAAGCAGCGTTGCATGATCAACTGAATTTTTCGCCTTGCTCAATATTTTCTACATTTAAAACGTTAGCGAATTTTAGTTGGCATAATTTGTCAAAGTAGTATAGTGATATTTCATACTTATTTTCTATTGGAACTGGTGTAGTAAACTCTATTTCAAATTTAAAGTCTCCGCATTCCTTATCGATTGATTTATGGATTACTCGTGGTTTGCACTTTATATGTGCATCGTCTGATAGAGAAAATTCTTTGAAGGTATATACATGATCACACCAAGTCGTACATTTCACCATCACTGGATGAATCTGTACAGTACCATTACAATGAACAAAGGCACCTTTGTCGTTCACGTTAATTATAGCTAGTTGCTTCTCGGCCATGACGATTATTAAATTATGAATCCTCTGCTCACTTTTTCAGTTTTAGAATCCAGGAAACCCTGAAAAAAAAACAAGAATCTGCATTTTTTGTTTACACCCTGTTTATGTAATATTCGTAGAAACATATAAAATGGGGTGTTAAAAGGCGGGTTTGAAATATGGTCAGGAGTAGATAGTGAATCACACGGTATTCAAGGGGTCGGTTTGATTATGAATGAAAAAGCAAGCCAGGATCTCAAAGATCAAGGATATGTATCGCCCAGATTGATGTGGGTTAAAATGAAGGTAGGAATCAGAAGAATATTTATCATAGCGTGCTACGCACCAGTTGACAGTGATCCGAAAGAAGTCAAATACACCTTCTGGGACACTTTAAATGCTATAATAAGAACTTGCGATCTTGAAAAAATCATTCTGCTAGGAGATATGAACGGATGGTTCTGCGTCCAACGTCAGGATACAGATACAGAAAGGGTGCTAGGTAATTTTGGGGATCCAAGAAAAAATTATAAAGGGGAAAGATTAGTTAGCTCATGCTTAGAGAAGGGCCTACCCCCAAAGGGAAATAGCTTAATGGTATAATAATAATGATAATAATGGCACGATTGTCTAAAAAACTTTTGTGGAAATCAAGACCAAAATCACTTCGAAAATTCGATTATAAAATTTAAGTAAGCGAAGCAAACCTTATCGGTTTCAATATATACATATTTATAAAATAAAATAAATCTGAAAAGAAAAATTTAATTTTCGATTATATATTCATTACGTAAATGGGTCAAACTTATTAAAAATGGAAACACTTTGTAAAATTCAGGAATGATTTTTCATATTTCTCTTATAATAAAGGCCTTGGCTATACAACATTTCGGTGCGAATGGGGAGACCTGGAAAAGGATTTTTCTTACAGAAATTGCGGTACAAATTGCGGTATTTTTTCAGTATACCTAGAGTAATTTTATGTAAAATTCATGCTGAAAATGGTAGTTTGAAAAAAAATTTCAACATTAATTATTTTTATTCAATAAGTGATAATAGTACGAATGTACCTATGTGTGTGTGGATGCTACATTTTTTTGTGAATACTAAAAACAGTTGCAGATTAATTTATAAAATTTTCAGAACGTATTTTCACCACTAAAATCTTGAAACTGACTGAAGGATTTCTTAAAATATATGTTGAATTTTTTTAGCATTTGCAAGAAAAATCATTATTTGAGGACTAATTTCAGGTATTAAATAAGATTAAGAAAAAACAGTCTCGAGTTGTAACAAAATTTTTTTATTTAATAATTAAGTAAGCGAAAAGTTATTCCATAAAAAAATACCATCTTTAGCATGAACTTTGCATAAAACTGCTAGTTTGCATTTTTTGGGACATTTTCCAGACACACTACAAAGGGGATTGGGGAGTGGGGGTCAAAATAAAGTTGCTGTGTGGAAATCATTTCTTGAACATTCTCGAAGAAGTGACTAAACTCTAATTTACAAAAAAAAATTATAAACAGCATTACACCTTTTTTTCCTTTTTTTGAAAACCGGGCTTTTTCTATAAGACCCGATGGTAATTTTAAAAGCCCAGGGGCACGGGTTAATGTTGACAGAATCGATCACCAAAAATCGAAAGTCGAATTTTTGGACCACCCAAGTGACACCTCCATATTTTTTTGACAAAATATTCTTAAGTTGTCTACATGAACATATTTTTCCCTAAAATTAATCAGAAGGGAAGAACATGGTTGAATTTTTTTTGAAAATTCCAAAATGAAACTTTCACCTGTTTTTTTTTTGTCAAATTTTTTTCCATTTTTTCTTGAAAATTATATCATTGATTTTCAAAACATATATTTTGTTTATTATAATTGATTGAGCAACAAGTAATATATTTTTTCCTACCCCCCCCCCCCCACTAAACCAATGAAACAATTTTCGTAACAAATTAAAAAAAAAATTCTGTCCAAAAAACATGTGAACCGGATTTTCAACAAAAAAGTTGAGTTTTCAACCAAAATGATGAATTTTCAAATAAAATTATGAATCTTCGACTGAGTAGTTAAATTTGAAAAAAATAAAATATTCAACTAAAATAATGAATTTTTAACTGGAACAGTTGAATTTTTAACCAAAAATATGAATTTTCAAAACAGAAGATTAATTTTTAAATAAAAAGAATTATTTTCTACAAAAAATACAATTTTTCAACAAAATACATGAATTTTTAACGAAATAGTTGAATTTTTGATTAACGAAGACAAATTTCCAACCAAATAATTGAATTTTGAACTAAGAAAAAAATAATTTTCAACCAATCAAGTTCGACCAGACCCCACCATGGGACGCTTTGGCCAATTATAGTTTCGCACACGATTGCAAGCCGAAAAAGGTTTAAAAATGTTAAATTATTAATAGTAAAATTGTTAGTGAAAAAAATGAGATTTTTCAACTAAAACCATGAATATTCAACTGAAATAGTTGAATTTTCAAGCAAAAAATTAATTTTTCCTAAAAAATATAAATTGTCAACCAAAGCTTAAACGATTAAATTTCAAGTTAAAAAAATCAATGTTTAACCAAACAAACGAAGTGATGAATTTTTAAATAAAATTGTGAATATTTAATTGAAATAATGGATGTTTGACTAGAATGATTGAATTTTTGACGAAGAAAATTTATTTTCAAACAAGAAAAAATTAGTTTTTAGCAAGAGTTTTACTTTCAACCAAACGATTCCATTTCCTACCTGAATAATGAATTTTCAACTACAATGATAAATATTTAATAAGAATAAGACTCAGAATCCCAGTAGGGATAACTCATCAAATAAGGTTATGTTGTCAAATGCCAAAATTTCCTAAGTTTTATTCACTTTCAAACTTTTCATTGAAACTTTCGGCCGAAATTTCCAAAAAGTATCTGCAAACCGCTAGGCATCAGATCTTAGACGTTAGGGGCGCCAGTAATCAAAAAGTGAGGTTACGTTATGGAATAGAACCGAGATGGCAGAAATGTGTTTGACAAAGATAATGTTATTACAGAGATCCATTTTTTGTCCTGATATTAAAATATCCTAATTTAAAAATCTTGTTTTAATTTGAAACAAAATAGCGGAAATATTGAAATTTGTTAATATTATAAAAGGACCACAAAGTTGCATATTATACAATAAAATATATATGTACTTACATCCAAATGCGCGTTTTAATCAATCTCAATGTTTTCGACGCACAGAAAAACAAAAAATCTGCTTTTTACAACTTATCTAGTCTAAAATAGAAAATGATTTCAAATTTGTTTTAACGTTTTAATAAGCAGCGTCCAGAAACTTGGACGATGTATGATTGTTGTTCTTCTTCTTGTTGTATGATTATCGATGGTGATAGGATAGTGCTCCCAACTTGGGCCTGGAGCATCACTGCGCATGCGCTAACAATAGATCTCTGATGTACCAATGACGAGGCTTTAATTCACGCATGCGCGTTAGTGCATCGGACCCTCGTTGGGAGCGTAAGGTATTATGTTTGCATTATAGTCCTATTGAGTATACACGTGTAATAATTATAATTATTTACATTTTTTCAAATGTACTTTCCATAAAATTAGTTCTGTTTGAACGAAAAAAACACCACTATTTTTCTAAACGTGAAAATATTTTTTAACTTCGTTCTTCGGCCACTTCAGAACAGTAAAAAAACAACAAATTAGCATAATTAAAAGTTATACTTAGGTACATTGAACAAAACGAAAAAAGATATGCGAGATATTTTTTTTATCGGAAGTTAACCTTATATTTTTTGTGATATTCCAAAAAATGCTAACTTTATCCAAAATTATTTTTCCTAAAATATGATAGTATTTTCTTAAGGAGTCGTGACATACGGACAGACGCTGGCGCGAAATTAAGTTAATTTTAAACGGCTTTTGAACCATTTTAAATATAATGCCCTTAAACTGCAAAACTTTAAACATGAAATTAAAAGTTCCCCCTTCCATCTCAATATTAGAATTACCCAAGCACAATTTCTACCTCCCTGAAAACGGTCTATTTGTTAATAAAAGTACAATTTTCATATAAAATATTATTTATTCGTTAATTATAATATTAGAATACAAATAGTCAGAAAATGTTTACATATGAGAGAATTATATTCAACAAAAGCATGTCATGCAGTGTCTAAACTACATTCAAAATTCACAGTAAATTTTACGTTTTTTCTTAACTACTTTAACGTACTAACATGATCCAACGTAAGCCTGGAAGATTTCGTCAATTAAATATACTTTTGGAGATTGATACAATGCTTTGTAACCTGCAGTTTGAAAAATAAGTTTCATGTGTTTCTTTATGAAGTCGCATGTTGTTTTTTTAAAGATTGTTTCATTGTTTTCATCAGCAAATAAAAATATATTGATTGAATTCCGCACATTTAACGATCTAGACAATTCATCAATGCATATCGATTTAAGTTTGGGCAAATCGTATTTATCTGCTGCTTTATACAATTTCTCGGCATGTGCATTCAACTCATTCACCGTGTTGGTATAAATGTATCGTAAAAATTCCTGAAATACGTTCGCTTCTATATCCTCAATTTCTACATAATTTTCTTTTTTTTCTTTCATCTCAGTTTCAAACATAGCAAGAAAAACTGAAGATTTCGCAGCGAGAATTTCTTTATGAACTTTAAATTCTCTACTTTCAACGAAGATCGTAAGATTGCAGAGGGCTGTGCTCTCAAAAAGCAGAGAGCAATCAGTTATTTGTGAGGAACGAAAATGTACATTTTTTTTCTGTGAATCATTCAGAGCATCTTTTCTACAAATCTTACTACAAAGAATAACACTCCCACCAATTTCATTTACATATTGACCACCGACAAACGAAAAAGCACCATCGCATGGTAATACAAATTTATCGCCTTGTCTAATATTTTCTGCATTTAAGAGACGAATGAATTTTAGTTGATTTAATTTGTCAAAGTAATATACTGATATTTCATACTTATTTGCTATTGGAACAGGTGTAGTGAACTCTATTTCAAGATTATATTTCAAGTCTTCTTCCATAGAATCAATAAATACTCGAGGCCTGCACTTAATACTTGCATCGTCTAATAGAGAAAATTCTTTCAAGGGATAGTAATCAGAACGCCAAGATCCATATTTTACTGGGGCAACATGCATTTGGACAGTATCTTTGTAATATATAAAAGTTTCCTTGTCGTCCGGGTCCATAATTGCTAGATGCTTCTGGGCCATGATGATCAGTCAATTATTAATTCTCTGCTCACTTTCAGCTTTTGAGAGTTAATAGAAATCTGAAACAAGATAATAATGTGCATTTTTCATTTAATCCTTTTTGAAATCGTATTTTATAATTGAAATCTAATACTGATTTTTATTTTATAATGAAATTTTAAGCTAATCAGGAAATAATTGTAATAAAAAACTTCAATTTATACATGTCCATTTAAATCATGTTTTTTGGGAAGAAGAAAGAATTTTAAATCAATTAAACTGCATTTTGTCAACTGCTCTTCATTGATATTATTAAATTAATAGAATATTTAAAGCTTTTCAAAAATGTTACAGTTGAATTCAAAGAATTAAAAAAAAAGTAATACGTCCTGCAAAAGCGGTAGACAGGCCCGGCCTCAATGGCCTCCATATAATCTTATGCCTGCAAATAGTTGATTTTTCAACCAAAAAGATGATTTTTCAACTGAAAAGATGAATTTCCAACGCAAAAATATGAATTTCCCACCAAAGAAATAGAATTTTCTACCCAAACAGGACGATTTTTGAATAAAATAAAGGGATTTTCAACTAAAAAATATCATTCTTCAAGCAAAAATGGAATAGTAACATTTACAGTTGAAGAAAATTGATTTTCAACCAAAAAAGAACACTTTAAAACAAAATGGTCAAATTTTCAACCAGAGGAATGACTTGGTATGGAAATATCTTTCACCCTCCATATTCAGTTTGAAGATTTTTTTTGGTGATCACTGGGGTTAATAATAAAACTCCACAATTTTTTTTCAACTTATATTTTTTATTACTAATGTGATTTTTCTAATTCAAACTTATAAGCCTGAAGAGGTCAGCGAACCACGCTGACGAAACGTCTCAAAATAATTGTGGAGTTTTCTTATTAACCCCAGTGATAAAAAAAAAAAAAATCTTCAAACAAAGGAATGAGTTGTTTACTGAAATGATGAATCTTCAACCAAACAGTATAATAGTTAAATTGTTAGTTAAACTTTCAACCTAGTTGAATTTGCAAAAACAAAATTCCAACCAAGATTAACTTTCTAGCAAAAAGATTAATTTTCAATAAAAAATGGAATATGTAGTTCCATTTTCAGTTAAAAAATTTTCCATCAAGAAGATTAACATTCTACCACAGAAGATGCATTTTTTTTACTAAAAGAGATACATTTTCAACCAAAAATGGAAGTTATATTTTCAATTGAAGAACTGATTTGTACACATAAAAAATTAATTTTCTACAAAACAGTTAAATTTTCCACCAAGGAAATTGAATTTTCAATCGTAAACATTAATTTTTCACCAAGAAGATAAATAGTCCACCACAAAAGATGACTTTCCATCTAAAAAAGGTAAATTTTCAACCAAGAAAGGAATAGATCTATTTTCAGTTGAAAAATTAATCTCAAAACTTTTAAGTATATTTAGATGATAAAAAAACAATTATTGTGGTTAATAACATTTTATGACCAGCTTTTATCATCTTACGCATTTATAAACACCAAAGTCTACTTTTCCTCGAAATATAAAAAGCCACTAATTTAGCAATGACTCCTTGAATCCTTGTTAGCAGCTGCTCTCAATGATGATCTGTTAAACGAAATTACACTGGAACCTTGATTGAATTACGCTGAGAGTGCGGCTTTCCTGCTTGTCTGTCACGCTTGGCTGAGCAAGCCTTTCTTTCGACCCTGATACTCCTCTACTCACGGAACAGCAGTTCTAGGAATATAGTAAATCCGTGGTAACTGATTCCAGGTTCCAGTGTAATTAAAAAATGCATCATTTAATTATGTTCAAGACTTGAACTTCAAAATTTAACTTCATCAATTATTAATAACAAATTTTTTAACTTTTCTCAGATACTTGAAGAACGATCAATTATTGTCAGCGTTATTGATAATTTAGTTTTCAAATGTATGAGAGATCAAAGTGTCTAAAAACCGTTATAGAATTAGTTATTAACAGTTGATTACCTTAAAAAAAGTTTAAGTTTAAAAAAACAGTTAAATAATGCACTTATTAACTCATTTTGTTCAAATAATCATCAAGTGTTATCAATTGATAGCAAGGAGTCATTGCTACATAATTTGCTGCTAATTTCTCAATGAAAGCGTAATTTTCTGTTCCTAAAGACATAAGATGATACAAATTTTATTAAACAAACGTTATAAACACTCATAATTTTTTGATGTCATCTACAAGTATTATTTATGTGACCAGTCACAATATTTATTGAAATATAGTAAAAAATGAAAATATAAGTTTCATGGTGCTTTGACCTTGTAAATCAAATTTTTCGGTATTTTCATAATTATTTTCATAATCAACGCGTTAAAATACGTGGGTATATGCAGTTTTAAATCAATTAAAAGTCAGTATTTTTCGAAACTACATCCAAAAATACCTACCCTGGCAATACAAATATGCGACATTTGCCAAAGCCAAAATTTTCTTGAACAAATAAATAAATGCCTTCAGGCTCTAGATTTTATATCGGAAACAATTTGAAATATTTAATCTTCGTGACTTGTATTATTTAATAATAATTATTTGGAAGCTGCCATGTTTTGAGTTGAAAAGTAATTATGTATTTATTTTCAAATTCAATAATAAAAATTAAAAAAAAACTATATTCCCGTTAACATTTCAAAAGCTGCTAAAGAATTGCGAGGAAAAGGAATTAAGAATTATAATGTTAAAAATTATGTTCCTAAGTATGCAATTTTGAAGGATATTTATAGTATTTTCATTTATTTTCAAAATATTTTTAAAAAATTTCTCCAAATAAGATTCAGAACTTAGGCGTTAGGGGCGTCGCAGTGATCAAAAAGTGAGGTTACGTTATGGAATAAAACTGAGATGCCAGAAATGCGTTTGAAAAGGATAAATGTATTACAGACAGAGATAAATTTTTCATCGTGATCCTAAAATATTCTAATTTTAAAATCTTGTTTTCATTTGAAACAAAATAGCAATTAAAAATATTGAAATTCGTTAATATTATAAAAGGAGCACAAACGTGCATGTTATACAATAAAATAGAATGATAACCCAATATATATGTACTTACATCAAAATGCGCGTTTTAATCAACCTCAATGTTTTCGACGCAAAAAAAATCTGCTTTTTGCAACTTATCCAGTCTAAAATGAAAAATGTTTTCAAATTTGTTTTAAAAAGCAGCGTCCAGGAACTTGGATGACGTAAGATTATCGATGGCGAATGATTATTGATAGTGCTCCCAACTTGGGCCTGGAGCATTACTGCGCATGCGCACAATAGCTCTCTGATGTACCAATGACGAGGCTTTGATGCACGCGTGCGCGGTAGTGCATCGGGCCCTCGTTGAGAGCGTAAGGTATTCTATTTGCATTATAGTCCTATTGAGTTTACACGTGTAAACATTATAATTATTTACAATTTTTCAAATGTACTTTCCATAAGATGAGTTCTGCTTGAACGGAAAAGACACCACTATTTTTTTCTGAACGTGACAATATTTTTTAACTTAGTTCTTCGGCCACTTCAAAACAGTAAAAAAAAACAAATTAGCATAATTAAAAGTTACATAGGTTCATTGAACAAAACGAGAAAAGATATGCGAGATATTTTTTTTTATTGGAAGTTAACCTTATATTTTTTGTGATATTTCAGCAAATGCTAACTTTATCCAAAATTATTTTTTCTAAAATATGATAGTATTTTCTTAAGGAGTAGTAACATACGGACAGCAATTTTTTTTAAGCATCTACAAATTTTTTATTGATAATTTTGAGATAGGACGAGTAGATTTCCTATTTTACAAATTCCCGGTTATTTTTGGCTCACAACAATTTTGCACTGTTATTTTTCTACAGCGTTTGAACAATTTTAAATATAATGCCCTTAAATTGCAAAATTTTAAACTTAAAATAAAAAGTTCCACCGTTTCATCTGAATGTTAAAATTACCGAAGCCCTCAGTCCACGCAATCAAAATGTTAGACAGAAAAAAATGGTCACTTCCAATTCAGCAAAATGATTAAAAACCTAAATTTCCTTCCATCCTACTCTAAAAAAACCTTAAAAATTATAACTTCCTCCCTTCTAATTCTATAAAAATCTTGAAAACAAAAAAAATGACCATCCTCGAAATCAGAAACAATTGAAAAACGAAATCTCCACATTTCCAACTCAATCAAAATGTTGAAAAAAACTTTCCTTTCAATTCAGGACAAAATCGAAAATAAGAGCTTCCCTAACACCTTCACCTCAATAACAAAAATGACAAGAAAAAAACGGCCTCTTCTAATTCAGACAAAAATAACCAAAATTTTAATCCTTTCAACTTTATAAAAATATTAAAAGTAAAAAAAAATTATTTTCTAATTCAGATAAAATTGAAAACCAAAATTTCCGCTTTTCCATCGTGATAAAAACGATAAAAATAAAAAATTTCCCTATTCGATTTTGGAAAAAAAACGTTTTGTTTTTGAATAGCTGATCAACGACAGTCCTGGACCAAACCAGGATCTTCCAGGCCAAACTTATTTTTTTGTTCATCGCTTTGTTTATAACAATTAAGGAAGCGAAGGAACTTCATCCGCAATATTAAAATCTTCTCAGGGAATGTAAATCTACTAATTCTATATCTCTTTTAAAAAATATCAATTAATGAGGCAATAATTCACTTTTAAGAACACTGCTTGGCCGAGGTCACAAGTTTATAAGCTCTACCCAATTTTATATTCAATGTTATACTGTTCCTACCATAAAAGACAAATTATCAATAAAATCAGTGAATTTTAAGCAAATAATAATTGCATCTTCAACTGAAAAAGATGATTTTTCAACCTAAAAAATGGAACATTTAAATTTTTAGTTTCAAATATAACATTTCAACAACAACAAAAAAACAAATTTTCAAGCAGCTGGATTCAACGGAAAAATTCGAATGTTTAACAAAATAGTTGAAACCTCAATGTAAGAAAAGATGACTTTCCAACAAAAGACACGAGTTTTCCACAAAATTGTTGAATTTTCAACGAAATTCTTAAATATTGAAGCCAAAAATATGAGTTATCTACAAAGCTAAATTTTCGGACGAAAAAATAAGTTTTCAACTGAAATGATGAATCTTAAAAAAGAGTGAATTTTCAAGAAATGAGATCGACGTTCAACAAAATAGTTTTTTAAACTGTTTAACAGAATGTTTACATTTTCAACAAAATGATTAGATTTTCAACCAACCAGTGAACTCCAAACCACGACAATATCTCGTGGAGTTTTTTTCAATCATGCAGAAAAATAAAAATTATTCAAACATTTATAATGTTTGTAATATTCACAATTGGTTTAAACAATGATAATAATGAGTAACAAATTGTTACAAACATTGTATTTGTTTGAATAATTATTTTTGACAGTGATGAAAAATCTCCTAGGGATATTCTATTGAAGAATCTATTAATGTACTTGGAACTAATTTGGACATATTTGTTTATACTAAGTTCCGAATTTTTTATAACAATTTCATTGCTTAAAAAATCTTCTTTTTTTTCAACACTCAAAAAATTCATAGAGATATTGCTGAGGCGAGTCCAGCTATGTTTTTTGATAGAACAATTACTATTCTTTAAATAAATTTCTCTATAATTTTATCATTTTCCTGACAATTATGAACTACATTTAAATAATGAACCACCATTTTTTTGAACTTTTCTGATGCAAATTCCAAACTAAACTTGAAAATTTCTAACTCCCTGAAAAGGGTTAATTTAATAAAAGTACATTTTTTATATAAAACATTATTTATTTGCTAATTATAATATTAGAATACAAATAGTAAGAAAATGTTCACATATCTGCGGATTATACTTAACAAAAGCATGTCATTCAATGCCTAAATGACATTCAAGATTTACTGTAAATTTTACGTTTTTTCGCAACTATTTCAACGTAGTAACATAATCTAAAGTAGCTCGGAAGAGTTCGCCCATTAAATATGCTTTTGGAGATTGACACAATGCTTCGTAACCTGCAGTTTGAAAAATAAGCGGAATATTTTTCTTTATGAAGTTCTTTGTTCTTTCTTTTAAGAGAGTTTCATTGTTTTCATCAGCAAATGAAAACATATGTATAGCATTTTCAACATTTAACGATTTAGACAATTCATCAACGCATATCGACTTAAGGATTGACAAATCGTATTTATCTGCTGCTTTATACAATTTCTCGGCGTGTGTATTTGAGTCATTAACCGTGTTGGTATAAATGTATCGTAAAAGTTCCTGAAATACGTTTGCTTCTATATCCTCAATTTTCACATAATTTTCTCTTTTTTCTTTCATCTCTGTTTCAAACATAGCTAGAAAAACTGGAGATTTATTAGCGAGAATTTCTTTATGAACTTTAAATTCTCTATTTTCTACGGAGATTGTAAGATTAGAAAGTGCCGCGTTCTCAAAAAGCAGAGAGCAATCAGTTATTTGTGAGGAACGAAGATGTACATGTTTTTTCTGTGAAACATTGAAGGCATCTTTTCTACAAATCTTACTACAAAGAATAATATTCCCATCAATTTCATTTGCATATTGAACACCTAATGACGAAAAAGCGCCTACGCATGGTAATAGAAATTTATGGCCCTGCGTAATATTTTCTGCATTTAAAACACTACCGAAGTTTAGTTGACTTAATTTGTCAAAGTAATACACTGACATTTCATACTTATTTGCTTTTGGAACAGGTGTAGTAAACGCTATTTCAAGATTATATCTTACGCCTGTTCCCCAAGATTCAATTATTCGAGGTCTGCACTTTATACTTGCATCGTCTAACAGAGAAAATTCTTTCAAGGGATACAAAGCACAAGGCCAAATCACAGATTTTAGCGGGACCACGTGAATTTTGACAGTATCATTGTAGTATACAAAAGTTTCCTTGCCGTCCGGGTCCATAATTGCTAGATGCTTCTGGGCCATGATGATTAGTCAATTATTAATTCTCTGCTCACTTTCAGCTTTTGAGAGTCAACGGAAACCTGAAACAAAATAAAAAGGTTTATTTTTTATTTATTCCTATTTAAAATCATATTCAATAATTGAAATCTATAAATCATTTTAATTTCACGAGAAAATTTTCAGCTTATCAGGAAATAATCAAACTTTAATTTATACCTGTCCATTTAAAGTTTAAAGCATGTTTTTAGTGAACAAAAAATAATTTTAAATTAATTTAACTGCTGTTTATTAATATTCATAAATTAATATAATATCTGAAGCTTTTCAAAAATGTTACAGTTGGATTCAAACAATTAAAAAAAAGTAATACGTCCTGCAAAAGCGGTAGGTAGGCCCGGTCTCAATGGTCTCCATATAATCTTATGCCTGCAAATAGTTGAATTTTCAATGCAAAAATATGAATTTCCTACCAAAGAAATG
Source organism: Andricus quercusramuli (assembly GCA_932178445.1). Classification (NCBI taxonomy): domain Eukaryota; kingdom Metazoa; phylum Arthropoda; class Insecta; order Hymenoptera; family Cynipidae; genus Andricus; species Andricus quercusramuli. The sequence goes on along the minus strand of CAKNXH010000057.1, from coordinate 426,779 downwards.
GAATTTTCAACCCAAACAGGACGATGAATTCTAAATAGAATAAACGTTTCGTCAGCTTGGTTTGCCAACCTCTTCAGGCTTATAAGTTCAAATTAAAAAAAGCAAATTTGTCATAGAAAATATAGAGTTAAAAGAGAATTCAACTAGTTTAGCTGCGATTAAAATTGACGTTTACACGTCGCCCGTGAAGTGAGGACCGTTAATTTTAATCGCAGACTAGTTGAATTATTTTTTAACTTTATATTTTTTCTGACCACAATGTGATTTTTCTAATTCAAACTTTTAATCCTGAAGAGGTTGGCAAACGAAGCTGATGAAACGTCGCAAAATAATTGTGGAGTTTTATTATTAATCCCAGTGATCAAAAAAAAATTTCAAACAACGGAACGAGTTGTTAACTGAAATAATGAATCTTCAGCCAAAAAATATAATAGTTGAATTGTCAGTTAAACTTTCAACCTAGTGTAATTTGCAAAAAAAAAAAGATTAATCCTCAACGAAAAAGAAAATAGCTGATATGCTAGCCGAAAAAGGGCTTCATTTTAAACCAAAAGCAGTTGCATTAAATCAAAGCAAACTAATTTCCATCGCAATAGTAGAATTTCTCACCAAAAAGACAAACTTTTAACCATCATTAATTTTCTACTACAAAGATGAATTTTCAACAAAAATGGAATAGTTGTATTTGCAGTTAAAAAAATTAATTTCTACCCATAAAGAATTCATTTTTAGCAAAAATAGTTACATTTTCAATCAAAGAAATTAATATCATTATTTTCTAATAATTAATAATAATTATTATAATATATATAATAATAATTATATAATATTTAGAAAATTATAATTAATAATTATCATTATAATAATAGAGAGATTGATATTCTACAACAGAAGAAACATTTTCAACAAAAAAGATTAATTTTCAAGCAAAAAAGGAATGAAAATTGAAAAATTAATTTGTACACATACAAAATTAATTTCCAACAAAATAGTTACATTTTCCACCACAAAGGAAATTGAATTTTCAACCATAAACATGCATTTTTCAAGAGAAGTTAAATATTTTACCACAAAAGCGAATTTTTATCTAAAAGAAAAATAAATTTTCAACTAAAAATGGAAGGTATATTTTCAATTGAAAGATTAATTTGTGCACATATAAAATTAATTTTCAACAAAATTGTCCACGAGGGAAATCAAATTTTCAACCATAAAGATGCATTTTTTACCAAGAAGTTTAATATTCTACCACAAAATATGAATTTGCAACTAAAACAAATCAATTTTCAACCAAGAATGGAAGTTATATTTTCAGTTAAAAAATTAATTTGTACACACGCAACATTAATTTTCAACAAAATAGTTACATTTTCCAAGCAAGGAAATTAAATTTGTAACCATAAACATGAATTTTTCACCAAGAAGATGAATATTCCACCACAAAAGATGAATTTCTATCTACAAAAGACAAATTTTCAACCAAGAAAGGAATAGTTATATTTTCAGTTGAAAAATTAATTTGTATACATAATCAAATTAATTTCCATGAAAATGGTTACATATTCCACCAAGTTGATATTTCAACCAAATACATTGAACATAATGGTTCAATTCTCAACTAAAACAGATTACTTTTCAACCAAACAGTTGCAATTTTAGCCAAAAATAGATGAAATTTGTACACTTTGTTCTCTGAATCTAATTTCATTAAGGTTCCACGTTTATTTCATTGTAAGAATTTATGTTTGTTCATTCCCCAAATCTATTAATTCTCAGTGAGATTCTGTTCATATCAGGGGGGGCATGGGGGGCTTCCATGGCGAGCGATAGAAACGCCATACGCAATTTGTGGATTACCTCTAATCTTCAACATCACTGTCTGCGATTTATTACTTTATTCGCACTACATTTGAGCATTTCATAGAAAAATGAGTTTTTATATTGAATTGATAAATGTTATTAAATAATTTGTTATTTTATGAGCAAATTTTATGTACAGTTATTTATATCAAGTATTTATGACGTAATGAATAAAGTCTATCCTACATAATCTACCAACAATTATTCTACAATGACCGCTAGTTATCATATTTTTCCATCCAATAACAATGTTTAAATAAACTTAATTAACAAATGCACTAATGGGATATTATGCGACGTACGAACTTGGATTTTTCATAGTAATCAAATGTGAATAACTAGTCTCGAAACTTTTAAGTACATTTACATGACAAAAAACAATTATTATGGTTAATAAAATTTTATAACCAACTTTTATCATCTTACGTATTTATAAACACGAAATTCTATTTATTTCTTCGAAATATAAAAAGACACTTATTTATCAATGACTCCTTGAATCCTCGTTAGCAGCTGCTCTCATTGACGATCTGTTAAACAAGATTACACTGGAACCTCGATTGAATTACGCTGAGAGTGCGGCTTTCCTGCTTGTCTGTCACGCTTGGCTGAGCAAGCCTCTCTTTCGACCCCGATACTCCTCTGATCACGAAACTGCAAGGGCTAGCAGTTCTAGGAATATAGTAAATCCGTGGTAACTAATTCCAGGTTCCAGTGTAATTAAAATATGCATCATTTGATTATGTTCAACACTTAAACGTTGTTATTTGGACTTCATAAATTAATAATAACACATTTTTTTACTATTTTCAGATACTTGAAGAACGGTCAATTATTGTCACCGCTATTAATAATTTAGGTTTTTAATGCATGAGACGCGCAAATTTTGTTTATAATATTGTTAGTAAGAATAATAGTTGATCGATATAAAAGTGTCTAAAAAACGTTTAAGAATTAGTTATCAACAGTTGATTACCTTAAAAAAAGTTTAGGTCTTAAAAAATAGCTGAATAATCCATTTATTGATTCCTTTCTTCAAACAATCATCAAGTGTTACCAACCCGGTAAGAAGAGAAGAATTCAAAAAAATTAATACTTTCATATTTAAACGAAAGAGTGAGCATTATTTAATTTTTTTGAATGTGCTAATTTTCCATCGGGAGAAGTGCCCAACGAAAGAATAGGTTTATCTCCGAAACGAATTCTTTTCTATTTCCTTAACGAACGCCACTTGTTTTGTGTTCCATACAGGCGAACATATTTTCCATTTTTTTTAATTCCTCTTAATGCGAGCAGTAGACACACCTCTCATGGTTATTTTTAATTCCATACTTACATGCTATATTTTTGATTAATTTAATTCTTTCTAATCCGTCCACAAAATGCGTGCACGTACATGATTTCTATTCCTCCGTGTGCAACATATGTTTGAAAATTTCAATTTTTTTTGTCATGGTTATTTTTAATTTCATACTTACATGCTTTATTTTCGAGTATTTTAATTCCTTCTAATTGCAAGTTGGCTACTAAACATCTCCTCTCCTTCCCTAAACCCTAACAACGGTTTCAGATGTTTAGCAGTCAAGTTGCAAAAATTTAACCTAAACCAAAAATCCAAATTCAAACCAAAGAAAAGGTAGGCAGGAAATTTCAAAAATTTGATTTCGACTATGCTGGATAGATCGTTTTTTGGCTCCGTATACTTTTCTTGTGGTTGTGTAATCCATGCACGTACATTAAAAAATAATTTTAATATAATTTAAATGTGTTCCGAGACAGATTTCATATGAAATCGGTCAAAATATGTTTCTGTTATTACAGATTAATAAAAAAATGTTCACATAATTTACCCAAATTCTTTTTTTTTCACCTGTAATTTATAAATGTAATACGCTTCCATTAAATTTTTCTGAGTCGATTAAAAGGACTAGCTTTTGCGTCTTCAAAGTGACATTATTCTCTTTCTTTCTATTCTTTCGTTTGCATTCCTCCATTCTTTAATTCCTCCCAATACGCTTCCATTAAATTTTTCCAAGTCGATTAAAAGGAATAGGTTTTGTTTTTTTTGTCTACTCGATGGTGGAACTTTCGATGGAGGAAAATTCACGTATTAATGAGAATTCAGATTCTGAATTTTTTTGAATTCTTTTCTTCTTACCGGGAACTGATAGCAAGGATTCATTGCTTAATAATTTGCTGTTAATTTCTCGAAGAAAGCGGAATTTTTTATTTATAAATACATACGATGATACAAATTTGATTAAACAAATGTTAACATACGCAACATTTGCCAAATCTAAAATAATCATCAATATTTTCGTGAACAAATAAATAAATGCCTCGGAGATATAGATTTTATATCGGAAACGATTTAGAATATTTCATCTTCGTGACTTTTATTATTTAATAATAATTATTTGAAAGCTGCTATGGTTTGAGTTAAAAAGTAATTATGTATTTATTTTCAAATTCAATAATGAAATTAAGAAATACTGTTTTTTCTTCAACAGTTCAAAAGCTGCTAAAGAAATTCGATGAAAAGAAATTAAGAATTATAATGTTAAAAATTATTTTTCTAAATACGCAATTTTTAAGGATTTTTATAGTATTTTCATTTATTTTCAATATGGAGAAAAAATGTTTCAAAGGGTTCAAATTATTGACATTTTTATTTTGGAATAAATTAAAGTATTTTAAAAATAATGTTTGTATTAAACTGCTTTGCAGAACGGGAGCGAGCGCACTGGATAATAAAATGTATGTTTTTTATACAAAATTGTGGACAATTAAATGGATAATTTGATGAAAAAACTTCACCGAATTGGCAAATTTGTTGATGACAGCACTCTCAGCTCGCGCAAATTATTACAAACAAAATTATTCAATTTTTTAAATGAACGTATTGCGTAAAATGAGTTGCCTCGAAAAAGAAGTAAATAAACGCTTTCAAATAATTCCCGCGAGACGAAAGTGCTGTCGTCAAATTGCCACTTTATAACCTCAAAATCCTACTACCGATTGGCTCGATGGGAAACTAGGGTTGTAAAATTTCATGAAACTTTGGTCCAATGAAAAGTTTCAT
>CAKNXH010000057.1:346820-416837 GCA_932178445.1 Andricus quercusramuli | reverse complement strand
CGCGGGCATCGACGACCTACCGTCAGAACTGATAAAAAATGGAGGCCCTTGCCTCACAAGACAAATTATTAAATTAATACGCACAGTTTGGAAAACAGAACGCATTCCGGAAGAATGGAATATCTCTATCGTTATTCCCATCTTTAAAAAAGGCGATAAAACTAACTGTAACAATTATCGGGGAATTTCACTTGTGTCGTCGTTTTATAAGATCCTGTCTAATGTAATCCTAGGTAGGCTAACTCCTTTCGCCGAGGAAATCATCGGGGATTACCAGTGTGGATTCCGCCGAAACCGATCTACAAGCGATCAAATGTTCACAATTAGACAACTGCTAGAAAAAAAATGGGAATTTAATGAAGCAGTTCATCAGCTATTTATCGATTTTAAAAAAGCTTACGACTCTATTATACGCGCGCGAATGTACTGGATCCTAGAGTTCTTGGGTGTGCCAAGAAAATTGGTTAGACTTATCGAAATTTGCTTAAGCGGCAGTAGGGGAAGAATACACGTAAACGGAAGGTTATCTGAAGAGTTTTCGATCCGCGATGGTCTGAAACAGGGCGATGCACTTCCGTGCGTCCTTTTTAACTTAGTTTTAGAATACGTGGTTAGGCAAGTGCAGGAGAATCCGACCGGTGCTACCCTCAATGGGGTAATACAAATTCTTGGATATGCGGATGATCTCGACATACTAGGGGATGATAAAGAAACGGTAGAAAAAAATGCAGAAATCTTGATCACAAAAGCCAAAGATATTGGCTTGGAGGTTAGCGAAACGAAAACAAAATATATGACCGTCGTCAGATCTGAACAAAGTAATCAAGACGGGGATCTAACAGCCGGAAATATGAAATTCGAAAGGGTTAGCGAGTTTAAATACCTCGGGTCAATTATAACTAGCGAAAATAGGATTAAAACGGAAATCAACGCGCGGCTGCACGCTGGCAATGGGTGCTATTATGCAGCAAACACGCTATTAAAATCGCGATTGCTATCTAGAAACATCAAAGTGAGAATTTACAAAACGATAATAATGCCGGTCGTCATGTACGGGTGCGAAACGTGGGCGCTGACGAAAGGAGAGGAGAATAGGTTTAGAGTTTTTGAGAATAAAGTACTTAGAAGAATTTATGGTCCAAAAAGGGACGAAGAGACAGGTGAATGGAGAAAACTGCATAATGATGAACTGCATGCTCTCTACGGGTCAGCAAATATTAATAGAGTAATGAAAGCGCGTAAACTAAGATGGGCGGGGCATGTAGCAAGAATGGGAAACGAATGAACAGTGGCGCAAGTTTTAAGAGGGAGGCCGATTGGTAAGAGACCCTTAGGCAGACCGAGAAACAGATGGGAGAAAAATGTAAGGGATGATTTAAAAGAACTAGGACATGATTACTTAAACTGGATGGAGGATGCACAAGATAGAGATGTGTGGCGGTCTCGGGTATATGAGGCAATGAACTTTCGAGTTCGAACTGCTAATCTATAATAATAATAATAATAATAATGAAGCTAAAATATTCTAACATTTGTATAGTCACTCTTAAAGAAAGACATTGACGAATATTTTCATCTTTGGCAACACTCAAATTAATTGAGAATTATTTTTCGAAGTCGTATAATAAATTGCAATTTAGAATCAGATTTTAGCCAATTCCCAAACATTTGACAAAAATGTCAATAATTTTCCCGTGTGGAAATAATTCATGGCGCTAGGCCGTTCCAGTCTAGACCGCCACGAGTCTATACTGGCGCTATCTCGTGTAACTGTGCTGGGGCGGTGCGCAAATGTAACGCTCCAATCGACCAGCCGCTATCTAAGCCGGCTGTACTGACGCGTTCTAGCGAATCCAGCCAAATCTAGCAGACCTGGATGCAACCTAGATTGTAAATTTAATATTGCTTTGAGGCTAGGAAATAATTCTATAATTTCGAGGATTGTACCAACTATAAGCTGTATAATCTTACACATGTATGAATAAATCAGTTTGATTCATAATTAATAATGATCTAAAACAATATTTATAAATGAAATACTTACCTAATGATGAATTAAATTACAAATTCTGCAATGACAACACAGTACAGCACTGACAACATGGGCAATTTAATTATTTCTATTTCTTTCGATTAGTGCACTGTAGCAACGTTCGCATGATTGGTGAAACTTCAAGTTGCTCGTTGATGCCTGCTTTTTCTAAGTCCAAATAGTACTACTTTCTAGAATCAAGCTAGATTTTAGACAGAATTTCTATATTGATACGATTTTGAATTCTAGCTAGTGACATTAGTGGGTCTGGACAGAACTGCGTGATGGAATTTGCTATCTAGTAAGTATAGATAGCGCCAAAAGACCGCCGAGCTAGTCTGGCGTAAATAGACAGCCACGAATAATCCAGTAATGGCGCTAGGATCATTCCAGTCAGCCAGAAATTATTTCCACACGGGTTACCAATATTATCAGATATTTCAAATATATTACAAATATTTCGCAAAGATTCCAATGATTTTTTGAGGATTTCAAAGATTTCGGATATATTTAAAAGATTTCAGTTATTTCACAAAATTTTCAGATATATTTCAAAGAGTGCACAAAGATTTCAATAATTTTACAAATATTATGAAATATTTCAAATATTTCGCAAAGAAATTGATTACTACTAAAAAATTACGAAAAATATGAATGAATAAAACATAAAATATAATTATAAAAATAAATAAACAGTTTATTGAATAAAAAAGAATTTACTTTTGTTTTATCTTTAAATTGTCATTTAAATTTTTTAGTAAATATATAATTACTTACCTTTCCCAAAATAGTGCCATCGGGACCTTTTAGCATTTTCTCTTAGAGAATGTCTTCCTTTAAAAAATGTTTACTGCAAACGAACTGGCAAGCTTTCACAATTAAATTTTTCCGAATTAAACCTTTTTGCCATAAAGCTATAATAGCTGGGTCTTTTGGAACGACGAAAAAATGAATTTTTTCATATTCGGGATCTTCGGCTCTCGGAGTTCAGTTTTTTAACCGGATTTGCAACCCGGGGCGATACACATCGGCATAATTAATGCGATAAACAAACATAAAACCAATAATAAAAAACTTCACCGAACCATTTTTACAATAATTCCATAAAAACCCGTTTTATTGTTACATTTTTAAAAGTTTGTACCGGGCTCCACATGACGAAACCCATATAACCGTCAAAACAAGTCGAACAAAGTTACTACTAGCGCCGCCGCATGGCCGTTTTCAACAGATGGGCCATTTTCAACTCTCGGAGACAGAAGGCTGCTAGGCCCTTTGCCGCTGGTTTTATAAGTTAGGTTATGCTGTCAAATGCCAAAATTTCATAAGTTTCATTCACTTTCAAACATTTCATTGAAACTTTCAGCCGAGATTTCCGAAAAGTATCTGCAAATCCTCTTGGCGCTCTAGGCATTAGAACTTAGGCGTTAGGGGCGTCAGTGATCAAAAAGTGAGGTTATACGTTATGGAATAAAACTGAGATTTCAGAAATGCGTTTGACAAAGATAAATGTATTACAGACAGAGATACATTTTTCATCGTGATTCTAAAATGTCCTAATTTTAAAATCTATTTTTCATTTGAGGCAAAATAGCAAAAATTTTGAAATTCGTTAATATTATAAAAGGAGCACAAACGTGCATATTATACAATAAAATGGAATGATAACCCAATACATATGTACTTACATTAAAATGCGCGTTTTCATCAACCTCAATATTTTCGACGCAAAAAAAAAAAAATTTGCTTTTTGGAACTTATCTACTCTAAAATAGAAAATAATTTCAAATTTGTTTTAACGTTTTAACACGCAGCGTCCAGGTACTTGGATTATCTATGATTATCGATGGCGAATGATTATTAATAGAGCTCCCAACCTGGGCCTGGAGCATTACTGCGCATGCTTGAACAATAGCTCTCTGACGTACCAATGACAATGGCTCTACTTCACGCATGCGCGGTAGTGCATCGGGCCCTCGTTGAGAGCGTAAGGTATTCTATTTGCATTATATTAGGGTGGTTTTTATTTGTACTTGATGGATTTTTTTTCTCGAATTTCTCTGCTCTCACCCCCCAGTTTTGTTCGAATGGCCAAAAAAAAATCTCCAAATTTGAGCGAAATCGGTTAATATTTAGGGGTGGCGCAAAGACCATTAAGTTTCCTATTGATTTAACATGGGAAAAAGTCAGCTTTTTGTAAATCTAATATTTACACGCGATAATATGTTATAAATAATTCCGTGATTCAGTGTATTGTTCAGAATTCATCCGAGAATAAGAATCAATCATACATTTTAAGGTTCAATAATTTTAAGCCACTCTTATGGGTCCCCAAAGAAAACCCCATACGTGACAAATTTCAATTTTACGTGATATTGCGGTTTATTGACGCTTTTCAAGAGTTAACCCTCTGCCTTGACCAGCGTATCCCCACTTTGTAATCAACACCACGTGACCACCTCACCGATACAAAGTTCATAAGTATTAGTGCGAGAGTTTCAGGATCGTATCTATTAAAAAAGTGCATGGGCCCTCTGCATGACATATTTTCTTTCTAATGAATAAATTATTAATAAAAAGCATTGAAAATCAAGTATCAATATTGAAGTTCAAGAATATTCATCAAAATTCCTTAAAATTTGATAAAAAGTGACAGGTGTATGATACGAAATCGTCATGTGGAACATGACATCAAAAGGAAACGTTAAATTGAACAAAATACCTTTGTGTGGAAGAATTGTTCAAAATTAATTTAATTTATATTAAATGTAAGGTAACTTTGTACATTGAAACGATTTTCTGCAAGATTGTATGAAATTTGCACGCCTCAAAGGTCATTTCACATTCTGCAATAGCATAGAGCAGAAGTTACGTTTTCATAACAGGTAAGGAGAAAAATCATATAACAAATTTAGAATTTTCTGATTTTTAATTTACTGTCCTTAAATTATTCAGATTATAATTTTGTGTCAAAGTACTTCAATTTTTGATTGATTATGACAAGAAATGATTTATTCTTTGCATAAACGTACGTTGTATTTTTCACACATGAAAATTGTTGTTTTTTATTAATCCTTTCATTTTGCAGACTTGACAACTTTTAGAATTTGTAGTTTTTTTTTTATCAAGTGATGATGGGAACTTTTAACAAAATTGCTTCAAAGTGGATGAAAAGTGACAGGTTTATGATACGAATACCATGTGGAACATAACCTCCAGAAGGAAACGTCAAATTGAACAAAATACCTTTGAGTAGGAGAATTGTTCAAAATTCATTCATTTCAGGATTCCGAGTAGGAGCAGCAGTTTCACAAATCAGCAACCGAGTTCCCTTCATCATTTGATAAAAAATACTACAAATCCTGAAAGATGTCGAGTCTCCAAAATGAAAGAAATAATCAAGAGAACAATTTTCATATTTCTTTGCTTATTACAATAAAACAAAATATAAGTACTTTCTTGAGAAAATATCACCTGAATAATTCAAAAAGGATGACGAATTAAAAATTAGAAAATTCCCAATTTGCTATATGATTTTCTTCCTTACCTGTCACGAAAACATAACTTCTCCTTCCTACTATTGCAGAATGTGAAATTACCTTTTTATGCGCGAAAATTGCGAATCTTGCGAAAAAACGCTTCAACACGCAACGTTCCAATTAATTAAATGCAAATTGAATGAATTTTGAACAATTCTCCTACTCAAAGGTATTTTGTTCAATTTGACGTTTCCTTCTGGAGGTTATGTTCCACATGGTATTCGTATCATAAACCTGTCACTTTTCATCCACTTTGAAGCAATTTTGTTAAAAGTTCCCATCATCACTTGATAAAAAAAAACTACAAATTCTAAAAGTTGTCAAGTCTGCAAAATGAAAGGATTAATAAAAAAAAATAATTTTCATGTGTGAAAAATACAACCCTCGTGAAAAGAAAGACCAACTTTAGATCACAGTATAGGCAGGTATATTCTTGTCCCGGCAGTTTGAAACCCCAATATCCCGTCATTATTAGGCTCATCACGAGTCATAGATTGTAAACGGGGCGCTCTTTCTTGTAAGTTTCAACAGAAAGAGATGACGAGATGGAGGGAGGGACAGAGTTCCATAAATATAACGGCAACTGGTTGAAGCCTTCTAGATCTCGTAAATAATAATAAATCATCCCAGGTTCTTTGGGACTTTTAGGTATAGCTAGTCTGTTGATCCAGACAGCTATCCTTATTTAACAGAGAGAGTGGTGTCTATTTCAATGCCCTAAAATTGATGCAGGTATAGGCTGAAAGGTAAAAGACCAGAAACAGTCCAAACGTGGTTTGAAACTTGTCTAAATGTGATCTAAAGTTGGTCTTTCTTTTCACGAGGGAACGTACGTTTATGCAAAGAATAAATCATTTCTTGTCATAATCAATCAAAAATTGAAGTACTTTGACACAAAATTATAATCTGAATAATTTAAGAAGGACAGTAAATTAAAAATCAGAAAATTCTAAATTTGTTATATGATTTTTCTCCTTACCTGTTATGAAAACGTAACTTCTGCTCTATGCTATTGCAGAATGTGAAATGACCTTTGAGGCGTGCAAATTTCATACAATCTTGCAGAAAATCGTTTCAATGTACAAAGTTACCTTACATTTAATATAAATTAAATTAATTTTGAACAATTCTTCCACACAAAGGTATTTTGTTCAATTTAACGTTTCCTTTTGAGGTTATGTTCCACATGACGATTTCGTATCATACACCTGTCACTTTTTATCAAATTTTGAGCAATTTTGTTGAATGTTCTTTAACTTTAATATTGACACTTCATTTCGAGTATTTTTAAATAATAATCTACTTATTATTTAGAAAGTTTCTATCGAGCGGGGCACTTGTGCCTCTTGAAATAGCTATATGATACAGCTCTGTCGCACTCACATACAGCATGTTACGTAAATGAGCACTACTATTGGTTGTTCCCTTTCTACATGCCTTATTTGACGATTTTTGACGATAACGGTCAAATGACCAGGCAGAGGGTTAAAAAAAAATAAATAATCACTAATTGGTAATCTGAGAATATCCAGTCATTTTTAACAAATATTCAATTGTTTAAACAATTTTAATTTGTTTAAACATTGGAAAGTATTTTTAAAAAGCGAAGTAGAACAGAAAAATGTTTCAATCATTCGAAAAATAGCAAAAATAAAATATGTGAACAAAAAAATTGTTCAAATTATTCTAATTTGTTTGAAAATCTACGACTAGTCATAATAAACAAATTAGTACTCAACAATATTGAAATTTGTCGAAAATTTAGTGAGATAAAATGTTTTTCCTACTCTTTTCAAGTAAAATATATACTTGAACAAATAAGTATTATTTAAATGATTTTAAAATTATTTAAACAAATTAATATTAATTAAAAAATGACTAGGTATTATTGAATTACCGATTCATGATTATTTATTTTTGAAAAACTTTTCAAAAGCGTCAATACACCGCAATATTACGTAAAATTCAAATTTGTCACGTATGGGGTTTTCTTTGGGGACCCGTAAGAGTGGCTTAAAATTATTCAACCCTATTTATGATTGATTCTTAATCTCTGATGAATTCTCAACAATATACTGAAACATGGAATTATTTTTAACATATTATCGCGTTTAAATATTAGATTTACAAGAAGCTGACTTTTTTTCATATTGAATCAATGGGAAACTTCATTGTCTTTGCGCCACCCCTAAATATTAACCGATTTTGCTCAAATTTCGAGGAATTTTTTTTTTTGCATTCGAACAAAACTGGGGGGTGAGAGCAGAGAAATTCGAAAAGTTAAAAATAAGGGCCACACTACTGAGTATACTATACACGTGTAAACATGATAATTATTTACAATTTTTTAAATATACTGTTACCGACGGACAAACCTATCTACCTGAATCCCGAACACGTCGCTTTCATTGCAAACATACGCCAAGAATTCTTTGCAAACGATGTTATGTAATTAGGGGAAATTTTTATTATTGCCCGGCATTGTGACCGTATGGGGTCTAATGGTGTAGTGGAGAGTGGGGTGGTACTTTTCGGGGAGAGATAGTGCCGTCTTCGAGGCGAACAGTTGTGTTGTGGCGCGCGAGGGCCGAGAGTGGTGGTGGTCGTGCCACCCGTGGACGACAATAGTGTGTGTTGTGGTGTGTTGATGTGAATGGAGTTTTAGAGAGATCCCGATCTCCAAGGAGTGCCCTGGAGGAGAAGGTGTGACGAGGCCAAAGGTCTCGAAGTGTGCCTCTGGAGGTGGGACGGGACCGAAGTCCCGCAGTGTGCCTCTAGAGGCGTGACGAGACCGTAGGTCCCGAAGTGTACCTATGATGAAGGGAGAAGGGATGAAGGAGATTGGGATCGGAGAGGACCTAGTAATCCTAGGAAAAGTAGCGAAAAACGATTGTAAACGTCAGTGAAATAAAGGAAATTATAAAATAATAAAATTCAAAGTGGTCTGTAATTTGTCCGCCCCGCATCTCATTGAGTTTTCGACATTGGAACCGTCCCGGTTGGTAACATATACTTTCCATAAATTTAGATCTGCTTGAACGGAAAAAACACCACTATTTTTCTGAACGTGAGAATATTTTTCAACTTAGTTTTTGGCCACTTCAATACAGTAAAAAAGAACAAATTAGCATACTTAAAAGTTATATTTAGGTTCATTGAACAAAACGAGAAAAGACATGCGAGATACCGACTTTACCCAAAATTATTTTTCCTGAAATATGAGAGTATTCTCTTAAGGAGTGGTAACATACGGACAGCACCTTTTTAAAAGCATTTAAAAATTTGTTATTAATAATTTTGAGATACGACGAGTAGATTTCCTGTTTCAGAAATTTTTCCGCTGGCACAAAATTACAGGAGTTTCTGACGTAACCAGGATGGCCGTTTCAATCGAGGAATAAAATCCCGGTTTTTTCTTGGCTCACAACAATTTTTCACAGTTATTTTTCTACAGCTCTTGAACAATTTTAAATATAATGCCCTTAAATTGCAAAATTTTAAACATAAAATAAAAAGTTCCCCCTTTCATCTGAATGTTAAAATGATCAAAGCACTCAGTCCACGCAATCAAAATGTTAGAGAAAAAAAATGTTCACTTCCAATTCACAAAATAACTAACAACCTAAATTTCCTTCCATCCTACTCTAGAAAAACTTAAAAATTATAACTTCCTCCCTTCTAATTCTATAAAAATCTTGAAAACAAAAAAATGACCATCCTCGAAATCAGAACAAATTGAAAAACGAAATCTCCACATTTCCAACTCAATCAAAATGTTGAAAAAAACTTTCCTTTCAATTCAGAACAAAATCGAAAATAAGTGCTGAGGTTAAATCAACATGGCGTCGGTGACTGGAGGGAAAATTAAAAAAATATATTTAATGAAATAATAAAATCGATATTTTTTCCATATTGATTTTAATATTTTATTAATTAAATATTGAAAAACAAAAACTAATTTCTAAAATAGTTTTTCACACTATACAGAGTGTCCAAAAAGTAACGAAACACCTTAATAATTTTCCAGGTAAGATATTTTTCAAAAAGGTCAAGGTCATTCTTGTAGTATCTTTTAACGACAAATCCAGCGATGACCTTGAATTTGATCTTGAGTTTGGCCTTCAAGGTCATTCACAGGTCAACTTTGTTTTTTCAAATGGGAACCTCTTTTTTGACAACGGCAATCGAAAGAGCGGGAAATTTTACGTTAAAAAATGTAGTTAGGTCATGGGTCAAGGGTGACCTTGAACTCCAGCTGAAGGTTATTAGGCTTGACCCAGGTATGGGGCGGGTCCAATCTGCACTGTTGCGGCTCAGGTGTTTACGACAAATGCGACATCATTATTGGAGTAAATTTTAACGAGGAATCCATTGGTGACCTTGGAATTGACCTTGAGCTTAAGCTTCAAGGTTATTTCAAGGCCAACTTTGTTTTTTTTTTAATTGGGAAGCCCTATTTTTGACACCGGCAATCGAAAGAGCGGGACATTTTGCGTCCAAACATATACTCAGGTTATAGGTCAAGGGCGACCTTGAACATCAGCTGAAGGTTTTTAGGCTGGACCCAAGTATGGATCGGGTCCAGTCTGTACTGCTTTGGCTCAGGTGTTTACAAAAAAGATCGAGGTCATTCTTGGATTAACTTTTCACGTGGAATCCAGTGGTGATCTTCAATTTGACCTTCAAATTGACCCTGAAGGTAAAAAAATGTTCAATTAACAAAATTGTTCAATTATAAAAATTAAAAAAATTAAAATAAAGAAAATTATAAAAAAATGTGCGTATTGAATGTTAGTTATGCTACAATCAAACTCACGAATAATACAAAAAGTCGATCAAAGTATAGTTTTAACTTTCCTCACAAAAAATTTGATGAAATAATGAATGAATAAATGACCTTAGAGGTTAAGCTCAAGGTTAAATTCAAGTTCACCACTGGATTCCACGTTAAAAGTTACTCCAAGAATGATCTCGACATTTTTTGTAAACACCTGAGCCGCATCAGTACAGATTGGACCCGCCCCATACCTGGGTCAAGCCTAATAACCTTCATCTGGATTTCAGGGTCACCCTTGACCCATGACCTAAGTATATTCTTGAACATAAAATAACCCGATCTTTCGATTGACGTTGTCAAAAATAGGGGTTCCCATTTAAAAAAACAAAGTTGACCTTGAAGTTCAAACTCAACGTCAAATTCAAGGTCACCACTGGATTCCTCGTTCAAAGTTACTTCAAAAATGACCTTGATCTTTTTGAAAAATATTTTACCTGGAAAATTATTTAGGTGTTTCGTTACTCTTTGGACACCCTGTATAATAAGCTAATGGAAAATTATTTTTTAGTAAGATACTGAAAAAATAAAGTTTTGCCCCGTACACTATTAATATTAACAACTTGACCCAATACGAATATGTTTAATTTGTTTATTTATACTGTTAATTTATTATTAAACAATTGTGGCGATTCATAAATGCAAGGAGTTGCCCCTGCTAAAAATTTCTGATTCTGAAATTGGTCCGAATTCATCCGAAATCAATCCGATTCACGATTTTTTTCCGAAATATGTCCGATCTAATCCGAAAACTGTGCGAAAACAGTCAGAAATTTGTCTGATTATGTCCGGACGATAAATTTCGACTCCGGAAAGAGTCCGATTTGATCCGATATCAGTCCGGAATTCAAAACCTGAAATTATTTTCGTTATACTAAAAATGAAAAATAGTCCGGTCTAATCCAAAATTTATCCGAACGTAAACTTTCACTACCGAAAGAGTCCGACTTGATCCGAAATTAGTCTGGAAATCAGTACCTGAAATTATTTTTATTAAAGTAAAACCGGAAAATCGTCTGATTAAATCCGAACTTCTTCCGGTCAAAAAAATGTACTCCGGAAGCAGTCCGGTTCTATCGGAAATTAAACCGCAGGTTCAAGTTCACAGAAAAAACTTAGGGTAAATAGTGTTGCAGGTAATTTCGTAATTTTGCCTGTTCGTATTGGTAAAACACAAATATTACCCTCGATGGGCAGAAACTCTTTTTTGTTCTCATGAAAGTTGTCACCAACGTTTTGAAAATTGGAAGCCACTAGCTTTGAATCGCTGAAGTGAAGTTAGCTGATGTTTGGTGTAACAGGCCAATCGGATAAGCGCGGCTACATAAAGGCTGTTTTGCCGAATCGTTAGAACTGTCAAAAGTTCCCCATAAGCGTGGGTAAAATCAGAAAAATACCAAGACGTCAGGTAAAGTTTACCCACATGGGGTAATTTTTGTTGCAGGTAATCTTTACCCCGAAATCCGGGTAAAGTTTACACTTAGTTTTTTCTGTGTTGTCATTCGGTGAAATTGAAGTGAAAACGGAAAATCGTCCGACTAAATACGAAATCTGTCCGGTTTAAAACATCAACTACAAAAATAGTCCGATTCTATGCGAAATGAATCCGCAGGATTCAGTAGTCATTCGGTGAAATTGAAGTGTAAAGGGAAAATCATCCGCTTAAGTCATCCGCTTCTCGTACAACTTTTTAATATCCTGTTTTCACTCATTTATAATTAAATACTCTATAACTGTATCGAATTTCATTTTTTTAGTTCAATTTGCTATACCGGATAAGATTAGGGTGTATTGCTTTCGCGAATAACTAGACAAATATTAGGCAAATACGAATAAGATCTAAATTATTCGCATTTGTCAGAAAGGACGAATTTCGGAATTAACCGGATGATATCTGGATTAATCGCATTCCTAAAAATCGTGCAAATTTCGGACTTAACCGGATTAATCGCATCCACCAGACCGCACAAAACATGGACATGGCCGAACATGACCGAGCAAAAATCGGACTAATCGCATCCGTCAGACCATATAATACACAGTCATGACCGGACACAATCCGGATTCATCACATCCGACAGACCCTACAAAACACGGAAATGACCGGACACAATTCTGGTCGTTTCTCATAAGCGCTGCAAATTTTTTTGGTTAGTATATAAGGACCGTTTCGACCGATATACTCAGCGTGCGATATTCTGCGTTAGTGAAGTGCGTGAAGTGTTAAGTTAAGCTATAGAAATAGGTTTGTGAGCGTCAAATAAATGAAGGCTGCATTTCTCGAATGTAAACTGCTTACATAACCTTGGTATATAACATTTATTCGGTCCGTCAGACCGTACAGCAAACGGACATGATCGGATACAATCCGGATTGATCGAATCTGTCAGACCGTACAATTTTCAGATTCTACCGGACAATATACAGATTTATTATTTTTTTGGTTCTACTTCATCCGGAAAATTTGTAAATACACCAGGATAGAATCCGGATGACGACCCGGACACAATGCGGATTGATAGCATCCGAGAGACCGTACAAAATACGGACTCAACCGGATCTAACCCGGACTGATGGAATCCATCAGACCGTACAAAATACGGAGTCAACCGGATCTAACCCGGACTGATGGAATCCATCAGACCGTACAACTTTCGGATTCTACCGGATGATATTCGGATTAATTTCCGTGCTCCTTCGACCGAACAAATTCCGGATTCGGAAATTTGTCCGAAATTGTCCGTTACGTGGTCCGGTTTTAGTCCTCCGGATTCTAACCGGTCGTGTCCGAAATTTGTCCGGTCGAAGCTTCGACTTTATCCGGTCGAAGCCAACACCGGACAAATTTCGGACACGACCGGTTAGAATCCGGAGGACAAAAACCGGACCACGTAACGGACAATTTCAGAATAAAATTTCGGAATTTGTCCGGAATTTTTAGCAGGGCGCAGAGTGCTCGCACATGTGGGTCATGAAGTGCAAGCACTCTGCGACTCCTTGCACTCGCACTTAAGTTCTCATCAGGGGCGGTCCACAATGAGAATCGTAAGCGTCGACGTTCGAACGCATATGCGTATCTAACGTCGTAGGGTCGTTGTTACCAACGGTCGCAGCGAGAAAATGAAAAATGCGAAACGGCAAACCTGCTCGGATAGTTGGCAACAACGTGCGTATGACGTCAAATACGCATATACGTTCGAACGTCGACGCTTACGACTCTCATTGTGGACCGGCCCTCACGCACAGTGTGTTGAGAACGCAGCATTTGTGCACGCACGACGTGAGACTCACCGCGTGCGAGTAAAATGCGAAGCACGATTGTTATCTGGGAATGATTAGATTTTCAACCAACTAGTGAAGTTAAAACATAACATTGAAACAGAAAGATACAAGTTCATTGAAAAACATGTAAGACCTAATTATTAACAAAATAAAATTTATTAAATCGAAACCCAGAAAGAAAATTTTCAACCAAATAGTTTAATTTTTAACTAAAAAAGATAAATTTACAATAAATATGGAATAGTTAAATTTCGAGCTAAAAATTAATTTTGAACGAAAAAAAGAACGAATTTTTCACGAATAGTTCAAATTTTAAACAAAATGATGAATTTTCGAATAAAATTATGAATCATCAACTGGAATGTTTTTATTTTAAATTGAAAGCTAATTTTTCAACAAAAAACAATGATTTAGTAACAAAATATAAATATTCAACCAGAGTGATGAATTTTTAACTAAAATGATGCATCATTTTCAATAAAGGAGATTAATTTTTTTATAACATTCAAGGAAGTAAAGGAACTTTATCCACTGTATCAAAATGTATGAAAATGAAAATGTACTGATTCTGTACCTTATTTGAAATATATCAATTTATGAGGCAATAGTCCACTTTTAAGAACGTTGCTTCGCCGAGGTCACAAGTTTATAAGCTCTATCCAACTCTATATTCAATATGATAGTGTTGACCAGCTTTTGATAAGTAATTACATTTGCTTTTTATTATTTTTTGTCTACATGGTCTTACATCAAGATTTAAATATTAATTTTGTTTCTAAATTGTGAAAAAGTTCCTGCCTAGCTCCGCTGGGATTCAAACACAAGTCTTCAATTTGCGATTCTGGTGCTCGTACCCACTGAGCTACGGGCAATACGAGAATTATTTTTCTACTTAACATTGTGTAGAAAAAAAAAAACAATGAAACTGAAATAAAATCTACCAAACTATGGTTGGAAAAGCGATGGCAGATATAAAGTTGGTATAACGAAGAGGTGATCACACAGGGGTGACGCTGCGCGCTGAAAACTGTAAACAAATATTTCCAATATGGCCGTGTATGGAGCGACACGTGCGCTCATGTGACAACTGGGGGAACTAAAATCGCAAGCGGCCGTGCAGGCGGGATATTTGAATTTGAAAGAATGTACTTATTAATGTGGCCACTAAAATCTTTCAACTAAATCAAAACGTTTACAATCGTTTTATATGGTTATAATCTGCTGATATAAGTTATGGAAACAGCATAGTTCAAAGTGCTTCAATATTTGCATCAATAAATATTTAATAATAGATTTAATGCTTTCACGATGATTCATTATAATATATTTAAAGAAGCCGACGTTTGGTGAACAATCAAGTTGCAGTTGACTTCTTCAGGGCTAACCTGAAACTGAAGTTTCAGGTTATGTTGTTCTTATATTTCTATACAGGGTGTTTTTTTTAACTTGAGACAACGAAATATCTCAAAAAATACGCATCCTACGGAAAAAATGTCTGGAATAAAAACTTTTGATTTTCGAGGGGGAAAACAGATTTGTTAAAATTTACCCCACCCCCACCCCCACCCCCACAGGAGCCAGGGGTGGAAGTAACTTTGTAATATCAAATGGCAACCCCAATTTTTTATCACAGATTCAGATTCTCCTTTACGAAATACGTAAGTTTTATTGGGAAAATTTGTTTCGATTCGCGATAGATGGCGCTGCAATTGCGAAAAATGAAATTGTTGACACTACTTTTAGCTCTACCCAGGAATAACGACGCGGACGTAGTAGTTGTCTATTCCCTTCGGGGTGCTTAATTTCGGTGAGTCCCCTTGCCTCTCACCATCCATTGGGGTGCTTGAACTGTTGGCAACGGGACAGTAAAAGTGATAAAACTGTGGAAAACCATTCCCGAATGCAGTTGGTTGACGACAGTCGATTTTGGATGTAGACATTACATATCATCGAGTCTACACTGTCTACAATCCTCGACGTCATTCCGGCCGAGCGATAACCGCGTCTGTCCGTGCTTAACGTTTATTCATTAGGAAGGTTGATTGTGTTCATTTGATTTGGGTGTGTTGGTTGCTTTCGTTTGGGTTATTGTTGTTGGTCACATTCGTTTGAGTTGGTTTGGGTGTCGTTGTATTTCCTCATTACTTTACTTCATTACTTTTACAATGGATATTCTATCTCAGCAACAGAAGATTAAAATGATTCTCATTTATGGAGAAAGTGGCAGGAATATCAATGATGCTCTCACGCTTTATGCTCAACGCTTTCCAGAAAGTGTTCCTTCACGCGCTTCTTTTTACCGGGTTGTCCGAAACTTCATCACTGACGGAAGTGTGCAACCGAAAAAAAGGAAGCGTCAAGTAACAGTTACTGGAGTTGATAATGAAATTGCAATTTTAGCTGCAGTCACGCAGGACCCTCATGTTAGTACTCGACAACTAAGCCGCGATTCCGGAATGTCTCTATCCAGTGTTTGGAAGGTATTAAAACGTAATAATTATCATCTGTATTATATTTCACTGCATCAACAACTTCATTGCAATGATTTTCAGAACCGAGTGACATTTTGTCAATGGGCGGTTCAGCAGATACAAGGAAACCCGAATTTCTTTTTTCTAGTACTCTTCACAGATGAGTCGTCTTTCACAAACCATGGTAACGTTAATCGGCACAACATGCATTATTGGAGTGTAGAAAATCTACATTGGTTGCGTGAAGTTGAGCATCAGCGTCCATGGTCCGTGAACGTTTGGTGTGGAATAATTGGAGATCAACTTATCGGTCCGTATTTTATTGATGGAAATTTGAACGGTGGAAAATATCGTAACTTTTTAGAAAATCAACTTCCAATATTGCTGGAAGACCTAAGCTTGGAAGTGCGACACAACATGTGGTTTCAACATGACGGTTGTCCAGCACATTGTGCGGCAATCGCGAGGGAAGTACTCAATCGCGAATTCAATGGACGATGGATCGGTAGAGGAGGTCCAGTAAATTGGCCTGCCAGATCGCCAGATCTTACGGCGCCGGATTTGTGTTTGTGGGGTTATCTAATGAATCGCGTGTATCAGCAAGAAGTGCCCACAACTCGTGATAACATGATCGAGCGAATCAGGTCTGCTTGTGCACAAATATCACCAGACACAATTCGCAGTTGTGTGGAATCTTTCAATGCTCGGATTAACAAGTGCATCGAAGTGCGAGGGCACCATTTTGAGCACTTATTGTAAAATAATTAATCGAAATCAAGCATCCCTGTGGTGAGAGGCAAGGGGACTTACCGAAATCAAGCACGCCGATGGATGGTGAGAGGCAAGGGGACTCACGGAAATTAAGCACCCCGAAGGGAATAGACAACTACTACGTCCGCGTCGTTATTCCTGGGTAGAGCTAAAAGTAGTGTCAACAATTTCATTTTTCGCAATTGCAGCGCCATCTATCGCGAATCAAAACAAATTTTCCGAATAAAACTTACGTATTTCGTGAAGGAGAATCTGAATCTGTGATAAAAAATTGGGGTTGCCATTTGAAATTACAAAGTTACCCCCACCCCTGCCTCCTGTGGGGGTGGGGGTGGGATAAATTTCAACAAATCTGTTTTTCCCCTCGAAAATAAAAAGTTTTTATTCCAGACATTTTTTCCGTAGGATGCGTATTTTTTGAGATATTTCGTTGTCTCAAGTTAAAAAAAACACCTTGTATACTAAGTGTTTTTCTTAATTTGAGACATCGAAATATCTCAAAAAATACGCATCCTATGAAATAAATATCCGTAATAAAATCTTTTTATTTTCGAGGGTAAAAAGCGAATTTGGAAAAATTCAAGAAAAAATTATAACGGGGAAAAGTTAGTTAGCTTATGCTTAGAAAAGGGCCTGTTTATTACAAATACTTGGTTTAGACATAAAATGATCCACATGTACACCTGGCGCAAAGGAAATAGCCACAGTATAATTGACTTTGTTATTGCGGATGAAAGACTAAGAGAATAACTAGTTAAAGATACTAGAGTCATGAGGGGCTCTGAATGCAATCATGACCATTACCTTCTTCTCTCCAAAATAAACTTAGGACGGGGATGGAGAAGAGAGAGAACAAAAAACGAAACAAACGCGAATAAAAATTGAAAATTTACAGAGATCAGAAGTGCGAATAGAGTTTCAAAAGAGGTTAACTGAACGCATAGATAGAGCAACGTGGGAAGCGCTTATAAGCAATAAAGATATAGAGGGCGCGTGGACTTTGTTACAGGATATCATTGTCAAAACTGCGACCGAAGTATGTGGTACGGCGGTTGTAGGAAGAAAGTCTGGCGATGCGTGGTGGAACGATGAAATTGCGGCAGCCCAAAAAGAAAAGAAAGAAGCGCACAATAAAACGCTAAACATGACAGGTCTTAGCGATGAGGCGAGAAATAGACTTGAAAATGATTACTGACACAAAAATAGGAAAGTTAAATGACTAGTCACAGAGAGTAAAGAAAAAATCAGAAAAGCAGAAGAGAACAAAATAAAAAACTGCTTTGAAGTAATTATGAAACTATTATATAAACAGTTGAAGGAAAGTAAAAGTACAGAGTTTGTTAGCATGAGAAACAGTAAAGGTGAAATGCTATATGATATAGACAGGATAGTAGACGCTTTAAAAGACTATTTTAAATAACTATTAGGAGGTGAAGATATAGGGCAACAAAATTGCGACATAGAACATAATGCATTAGAAAACCCAATTGAAAAAGTCTGTGTCACTGAGGTCAGAGATATAATTAAGAACTTGAAAAACGGTAAGGCTGCGGGTATAGACAGTGTTAGTGCTGAAATGCTTAAATACGGTGGCGAGTACATACCTCACAGGTTGTGCGAATTAATAAATTTATGTATCTCTTACGGTTTACGAGATAATTGTTGTTAAAAACAACAATAATGGAAGGTTCCTCTCAGGTCCCAGTGGAACGCTCCTGGAACGTTTCCAAGGGCGGACATTTTACACGTTCCGGGAACGTTCCGAAGGTGCCCGCGGAACGTTCCGTGCTATTAGGGCTATTTCACTATTTTTCAAACGAGCAAGTCACGCCTACCCCGAAAGGGAAATGGCTTAATGGTATAATAATAATAATAAACCACCCCACCCCCCAGGAGGCAGAGAGGGTGGTTTTTTTTGCTTTTTTCTTCGCGAATCGAAAAAAATTTTTCGAATAAAACTTACGAATTTCATAAAGGAGAATCTGAATCTGTGATAAAAAATTGGGGTTCCCATATGAAATTACAAAGTTACCCCAACTCCTGTCTCCGGGGGAGGGGTAAATTTTTTCGAAGTCCCTTATCCCCCTCGAAAATAAAATTTTTATCACGAGTATTTTCTTATAGGATGCGTATTTTTTGAGATATTTTGATGTCTCAAGTTAAACAAAATACCCAGTATATTCTCTGCGATGCCTGTAATTGGCCAGAGCGCCTCATTATGGGGACTGGTCGAACTTGACTCGCCAATAAAAGAATTAATTTCATTAAATTATGTAACATCGAAATTCCAATTAAATTTGAAAGAAATCAGTGAACGATGCCTAATTCTTTTTTAATTGGTAAGAGCCGAAAAGAAAATTTAACATGCTACATTGTAATCACAATAAATTTTCATTAATTTCAACCTTGTCATAAAAGAAGGATGTGTATTAGGTAAATGTCCAACGTAGAAGGTTGAAAAATCCAAGCCGATACTGAAAAAAAGGAAACACGAAAAGAAAGATAAGGAAAAATAGGAAAAAGGTAGATGTGCAAAGTACTGTGGATGAGATCTTCAATGGACCCGATCGCAAGTAGATAATTTTTTCATTTTCCTGACAATTTTGAACTAAGTTTGAACAATGAACGCTAATTTTTTTAAATTTTTTCTGATGGAAATTTCAAACTAAACTTGATAATTTCTAACTCCCTGAAAAAGGGTTAATTTAATAAAAGTACATTTCTTATATGAAACATTATTTATTCGTTAATTATAATATTAGAATACAGATGATAAGACAATGTTTACATATCAGAAAATTATATTTGACTAAAGCATTTCATGCAATGTCAAAATTACATTCAAGATTTACTGTATATTTTACGTTTTCTCTTAACTATTTTAACGTACTAACATGATCCAACGTAAGCCTGGAAGATTTCGTCAATTAAATATACTTTTGGAGATTGATACAATGCTTTGTAACCTGCAGTTTGAAAAATTAGTTTCATGTGTTTCTTTATGAAGTCGCTTGTTGTTTTTTTTAAGATCGTTTCATTGTTTTCATCAGCAAATAAAAATATATTGATTGAATTCTGCACATTTAAAGATCTAGACAATTCACTAACGCATATCAACTTAAGTTTAGGCAAATCGTATTTATCTGCTGCTTTATACAATTTCTCGGCATGTGTATTTAACTCATTCACCGTGTTGGTGTAAATGTATCGTAAAAATTCCTGAAATACGTTCGCTTCTATATCCTCAATTTCTACATAATTTTCTTTTTTTTCTTTCATCTCAGTTTCAAACATAGCAAGAAAAACTGAAGATTTCGCAGCGAGAATTTCTTTATGAACTTTAAATTCTCTACTTTCAACGGAGATCGTAAGATTAGAAAGGGCTGTGTTCTCAAAAAGCAGAGAGCAATCAGTTATTTGTGAGGAACGAAAATGTACAGGTTTTTTCTGTGAATCATTCAGGGCATCTTTTCTACAAATCTTACTACAAAGAATAACGCTCCCACCAATTTCATTTACATATTGACCACCTACAAACGAAAAAGCATCATCGCATGGTAATACAAATTTATCGCCTTGTTTAATATTTTCTGCATTTAAGAGACGAATGAATTTTAGTTGATTTAATTTTTCAAAGTAATATACTGATATTTCATCATTATTTGCTATTGGAACAGGTGTAGTAAACTCTATTTCAAGATGATATTCCAAGTCTTCTTCCATAGAATTAATAAATACTCGAGGTCTGCACTTAATACTTGCATCGTCTAATAGAGAAAATTCTTTCAAGGGATAGTAATCACCAGGCCAAGCCGCATGTTTTATATAGATAACATGCATTTGGACAGTATCTTTGTAGTATACAAAAGTTTCCTTGTCGTCCGGGTCCATAATTGCTAGATGCTTCTGGGCCATGATGATCAGTCAATTATTAATTCTCTGCTCACTGTCAGCTTTTGTGAGTTAATAGAAACCTGAAACAAGATAATAATGTGCATTTTTCATTTAATCCTTTTTGAAATCGTATTTAATAATTGAAATCTAATACCGATTTTTATTTTATAATGAAATTTCAAGCTAATCAGGAAATAATTGTAATAAAAAACTTCAATTTATACCTGTCCATTTAAATCATGTTTTTTGTGAACAATAAATAATTTTAAAGCAATTAAACTGCATTTTGTCAACTGCTGTTCATAGATATTATTAAATTAGTATTATATTTAAAGCTTTTAAAAAATGTTACAGTTAAATTCAAAGAATTAAAAAAAAGTAATACGTCCTGCAAAAGCGGTAGGTAGGACTGGCCGCAATGGCCACTAAAGGGCTATTTTGCGGCGTACGAACTTGGTTTTTTCATAGTAATCAAATGTAAATAACTAGTCTCAAAACTTTTAAGTACATTTAGATGATAAAAAAACAATTATTGTGGTTAATAACATCTTATGACCAACTTTTATCATCTTACGCATTTATAAACACCAAAGTCTACTTTTCCCCGAAATATAAAAAGCCACTAATTTAGCAATGACTCCTTGAATCCTTGTTAGCAGCTGCTCTCAATGATGATATGTTAAACACAATTACACTGGAACCTCGATTGAAATACGCTGAGAGTGCGGCTTTCCTGCTGGTCTGTCACGCTTGGCTGAGCAAGCCTTTCTTTCGACCCTGATACTCCTCTAATCACGAAACAGCAAGGGCCAGCAGTTCTAGGAATATAATAAATCCGAGGTAACTGATTCCAGGTTCCAGTGTAATTAAAAAATGCATCATTTAATTATGTTCAAGACTGAAACTTTAAAATTTAACTTCATCAATTATTAATAACAAATTTTTTAACTTTTCTCAGATACTTGAAGAACGATCAATTATTTTCAGCGTTATTAATAATTCAGTTTTCAAATGCATGAGACATCAAAGTGTATAAAAAAACGTTTAAGAATTAGTTATTAACAGTTGATTACCTTAAAAAAAGTTTAAGTTCAAAAAACAGCTTAATAATGCAATTATTAACTCATTTTGTTAAAATAATCATCAAGTGTTATCAATTGATAGCAACGAGTCATTGCTACATAATTTGCTGCTAATTTCTCAATGAAAGCGTAATTTTTTGTTCATAAATACATAAGATGATACAAATTTGATTAAACAAACGTTATCAACACTCATAATTTTTCGTTGTCATCTAAAAGTATTATTTATGTGACCAGTCACAATATTTATTGAAATATAGTACAAAATGAAAATATAAGTTTCATGGTGTTTTGACCTTGTAAATCAAATTTTTCGGTATTTTCATCACTATTTTCGTAATCTGCGCGTTAAAATACGTGGGTATATGCAGTTTTAAATCAACTAAAGGACAGTATTTTTCGAAACTACATCCAAAAATACCTACCCAGGCAATACAAATATGCGACATTTGCCAAAGCCAAAATTTGCTTGAACAAATAAATAAATGCCTTGGGGCTCTAGATTTTATATCGGAAACAATTTGGAATATTTAATCTTCCTGACTTGTATTATTTAATAATAATTATTTGGAAGCTGCCATGTTTTGAGTTAAAAAATAATTATGTATTTATTTTCAAATTCAATAATAAAATTGAAAAAAAAAAACTGTTTTTCCTCTAACAGTTCAAAAGCTGCTAAAGAATTCTGAAGAAAAGGAATTAAGAATTATAAGGTTAAAAATTATTTTCTTAAGTACGCAATTTTGAAGGATATTTATAGTATTTTCATTTATTTTCAATATTTAAAAAAAATTTCTCCAAATAAGCAAGCACAGACATTTCCAGGGTGGCGATTCGGCGGGCATTTTTAATTCATGACGTTCATTCTGAAAAAAGATGAATTGATTTTCAACAAAGTAGTGACATTTTCGACCAGAGATGACTTTCAAATTAAAATGATGAATCTTCCAAGTGGGAGTGACAGTGGGGCAGAGGGTGACGAATTAACAAGTGAAAATGCTAACATCCGTAGGATATTAGAAGACAAAAAAGAATCTGAATAGCTTTGCTCTCAGTGAATTTTAATTGTTCTGTACCTAAAATATTTTAAATAATTTATTTAATAAATTATATGTTTTTTATACAAAATTATAGACAATAAAATGAATAATTTGATGAAAAACTTCACCGTATTGGCAAATTTGTTGATGACTGCACTCTCAGCTCGCGCAAATTATTACAAAATAATTATTCAATTTTTTTAATGAACATATTGCTTGAAATGTGTTGGTTCGAAAAAAAGTGAATGAACACTTTCAAATAATTCCCGCGAGACGAAAGTGCTGCCATAAAATTGCCACTTCATAACCTCAAAATCCTATTACTACCGTTTGGCCCAATAGGGAACGATTGAAACTCTGCATCTGCAACACTCAATCGTTTCCAATCGTGCACACACGATTAGAAACAATTACAATTTTTTTTCGTTCTGAATTGTTTTCGATTATAGAGGGGAGGATATAATACCGGTATATCCCATTCGATCTCATTTATCTTCCAGGTTGACTCAGAAATATCCCAGGGATAACTGATCAAATATCGTGAAAGGCGAAAATTGGGTTTCGCAATATGTGCGGTGGCATTTTTTACATGCTAGGCCCTTTGACGCTGGTTTTATAAGTAAGGTTATGTTTTGTCAAATCCCTACTGAAATCCCCGACGTCGGATCCTAATAGTTTCCTGCGTCGTAGCCGACGTCGTAACCCATGTAGGATGCTACGTCGGATCCTGATAGTTTCCGACGTCGGAAACTATTAGGATCCTAATAGGATACAACGAGATTAAGAAAATAATAAAATGTTTATGGAATAATAACTGTTACATACTTAATTCTCAATTTATAGAAAAACAATAAACAAGACTATAATATAATATACACTATATATACTTTATTTATATAGTGTATATTATATATAGTATTATTATTATACCATTAAGTCATTTCCCTTTTGGGGTAGGCGTGACTTGCTCGATAGTATAGTATATACTATATAAATAGTATATAATGTGTGTGTATATATATTTATATATATTATAGTTTTGTTTATTGTTATTCTATAAATTAGGAATTAAATATGTAACAGTTATTATTCCATTAACATTTTTTTTTTTTTTAATCTCGTTGGATCCTATTGGGATCCTAATAGTTTCCGACGTCGGAAACGATCCCAATACTCGACGACGTTTTCTACGTCGTTTCCGACGTCGGAAACTATCAGGATCCGACGTAGTATCCTACGTGGGTTACGACGCAGGAAACTACTAGGATCCGACGTCGGGTTTTTCAGTAGGGATGCCAAAATTTCTTAAGTTTTATCTGGCTTTATTCACTTTTAAACTTTCCATTGAAACATTCGGTCGAAATCTTCAAAAAGTATCTGCGAAACCGCTAGGCATCAGAACTTAGGCGAATAGGGGCGTCAGTGATCAAAAAGTGAGGTTACGTTATGGAATAAAACTGAGATGCCAGAAATGCGTTTGACAAAGTTAAAGGTATTACAGGCAGAGATAAATTTTAGTTCGTGATACTAAAATATCCTAATTTTAAAATCTTGTTTTCATTTGAAACAAAATAGCAAAAATATTGAAATTGGTTAATATTATAAAAGGACCACAAAGGTGCATATTATACAATAAAATATATACATATGTACTTACATTTAAATGCGCGTTTTAATCAATCTCAATGTTTTCGACGCAAAAAAACAACCAAAAATCTGCTTTTTACAACTTATCTAGTCTAAAATGAAAAATGATTTCAAATTTGTTTTAACACTTTTAACAAGCAGCGTCCAGGAACTTGGATGATGTATGATTATCGATGGCGAATGCTTATTATTGATAGTGCTCCCAACCTGGGCCTGGTGCATTACTGCGCATGCGCACAATAGCTCTCTGATGTACCAATGACGAGGCTCTACTTCACGCATGCGCGGTAGTGCTTCGGGCCCTCGTTGGGAGCACTATCAATAATCATTCGCCATCGAATCATCGATAATCATACATCATCCAAGAGAAACTTAAAAATTATAACTTCCGCCCTTCTAATTCTTCAAAAATCGTGAAAACAAAAAAAAATGTCCATCCTCGAAATCAGAAAAAATTTAAAAACGAAATCTCCACATTTCCAACTCAATCAAAATCTTGAAAAAAACTTTCCTTTCAATTCGCAGAACAAAATCGAAAATAAGAAGTTCCCTAACCCTTATGAAAAGAAGAAAAAGGGCCTCTTCTAATTCAGAAACAAAATAACCAACATTTTAATCCTCTCAACTTCATAAAGATATTAAAAGTAAAAAAATTTATCTTCTAATTCAGATAAAATTGAAAATCAAAATGTCCGTTCTTCCATATTGATATAAATAATAAAAATAGAAAATTTCCCTATTCCATTTTGGAAAAAAAACGTTTTAAAAAGTTTTTGTTCTTGGATAGATGAGCAGCGACAGTCCTGGACCAAACCAGGATTTTCCAAGCCAAACTTATTTTTTGCTCATCGCTTTGTTTATAACAATTAAGGAAGAGAAGGAACTTCATCTACGATATTAAAATCTTCTCAGCGAATGTAAATCCACTAATTCTATATCTTTTTTAAAAAATATCAATTAATGAGGCAATAGTCCACTTTTCAGAACACTGCTTGGCCGAGGTAACAAGCTTATAAGCTCTACCCAATTTCATATTTGATGCTATAGTGTTCCTACCATAAAAGGCGAATTATCAATAAAATAAGTGAATTTTAAGCAAATAATAATTGAATTTTCAACTGAAAAATATGACTTTTCAGCATCAAAAGTGAAATATTTAAATTTTTAGTTTTAAATATAACATTTCAACAACAACGAAAAACGAATTTTCAACCAGCTATATTCAACAAAAATACGAATGTTTAACAAAATAATTGAAACCTTAATAAAAAAGATAAATTTTCAACCAAAAGCAAGAATTTTCCACAAAATTGTTGAATTTTTAACGAAATTATTAAATGCTGAAGCCAAAAATATGAGTTATCTACAAAGCTACATAGTTAAATTTGCGACTGAAAAAATGAATTTTTAACTAAAATGATGAATCTCAGAAAAAGAATGAATTTTCAACAAATTAGTTTTACATTCAACAAAATAGTTGAATTTGTAACCAAAGAAATTATTTTTCAACCGAAAAGACAAATTTTTAAGAAAATACATGAATTTTCAATCAAACAGTTGAATTTTAAAATAAAGAAGATGAATTTTCAACCAACTGAAAAGTTTTTTGAACAAAATAGTTACATTTTTAACTAAGACGATGAATCTTCAACCAAACAAATAATTTTTTAACAAAGTAGTTAATCTTTTTAACCAAGTGGTTGAATTGTTGATCAAACATTACTGTTTAACAAAATATTCACTCTTTCAACAAAATGATTAGATTCTCAACTAACTAGTGAACTTCAAGCCACGACCCTGAATTCAGATATACACATAGATTTGGAAATTGCACAATTTATTTAAAGGAAAGTGATTATTCTATCAAAAAAAAAACCAAAAACATAGCTAGATTCGTCTCAGCAATCTCTCTAAGAGTTTTTTTTAATCATGATACATTTTCAACCAACTGAAAAGTATTTTAAATAAAATAGTTTTTTAAACTGTTTAACAGAATATTTACATTTTTAACAAAATGATTAGATTTTCAACCAACTAGTGAACT
Source organism: Andricus quercusramuli (assembly GCA_932178445.1). Classification (NCBI taxonomy): domain Eukaryota; kingdom Metazoa; phylum Arthropoda; class Insecta; order Hymenoptera; family Cynipidae; genus Andricus; species Andricus quercusramuli. The sequence continues at coordinate 390,201 of CAKNXH010000057.1, read as the reverse complement.
CCAAACCACGACAATATCTCTAGGAGTTTTTTCAATCATGCAAAAAAATAAAAATTATTTAAATATTTACAATTGGTTTAAACAATAATTTAGCAACAGTTTAGAAAGTTACCTGGTTGTCATTCATGTTAAATTGTTGTTAAGTTATTGATTTAAAAAATTATAAATATTATGAACAATATAATTGTTTAAATAATAACAATTTTCTGGCATGATGAAAAAAACTCCGACAGATATATATCAGCTATATGTCAAAAATTGAAATCCATATGTAAAGGCTTTTTCGGTATGCAGTGAGAGTGGAGGGAATGAAAACAATAATGTTGAATTGATTGTTTACTAAGAGTGGTTTGTTAAAGTTGACAATAGTGTTATCTTTTTTGAGTATATTGTTAGTTTACATTATTGTTCCTTAAACAATTAAAAAGGTTAACAATTGCTATGAACATTGTATTTGTTTAAATATTTATTTTTCGCAGTAATGAAAAAACTCCTAGGGATATTCTATTGTAGAATCTACTAATGTGCTTGGAACTATTTTTGGACTGATACATTTGTTTATACTAAGTTCCGAATTTTTGACGAAAATTTCATTGCTTAACTAGTACATTGTGTATCGAGGGCGTAAGTTGAAAAGAAAGTTTAACATGCAAAATTGAAACCACAATAAATTTTCATGAATTTCAACCTTGTCATAAAAGAAGGATGTTTATTAGGTAAATTTCCAAAAGAAAGATAAGGAAAAATAGAAAAAAGGTAGATCTGCAAAGTGCTTTGGATGAGATCTTCAATGGCTCGGATCGCAAGTTGATAATTTTTTCATTTTCCTGACAATTTTGAACTAAATTTAAACAATGAACGCTCTCTTTTTTAAAATTATTTATGATGCAAATTTCAAACTAAACTTGACAATTTCTAACTCCCTGACAAAGGGTTAATTTTAATAAAAGTACATTTTTTATACAAAATATTATTTATTCGTTAATTATAATATTAGAATACAAATAGTAAGAAAATGTTTACATATCAGAAAATTATATTTAACAAAAGCATGTTATGCAATGTCTAAATTACATTCAAGATTTACTGTAAATTTTACGTTTTTTCGCAACTATTTTAACGTAGTAACATAATCTAAAGTAGCTCGGAAGAGTTCGCCAATTAAATATGCTTTTGGAGATTGACACAATGCTTCGTAACCTGCAGTTTGAAAAATAAGCGGAATATTTTTCATTATGAAGTTCTTTGTTGTTTCTTTTAAGATAGTGTCATTGTTTTCATCAGCAAATGAAAACATATGTATAGCATTTTCAACATTTAACGATTTAGACAATTCATCAACGCATATCGACTTAAGGTTTGACAAATCGTATTTATCTGCTGCTACATACAATTTTTCGGCGTGTATATTGAAGTCATTCACCTCGTTGGTATAAATGTACCGTAACATTTCCTGAAATATGTTTGCTTCTATATCCTCAATTTTCACACAATTTTCTCTTTTTTCTTTCATCTCAGTTTCAAACATAGCAAGAAAAACTGAAGATTTATTAGCGAGAATTTCTTTATGAACTTCAAATTCTCTATTTTCAACAGATATCGTAAGACTAGAAAGAGCCGCGTTCTCAAAAAGCAGAGAGCAATCAGTTATTTGTGAGGAACGATGATGTACATGTTTTTTCTGTGAAACATTCAGGGCATCTTTTCTACAAATCTTACTACAAAGAATAATATTCCCATCAATTTCATTTGCATATTGAACACCTAATGTCGAAAAAGCGCCTACGCATGGTAATAGAAATTTATGGCCCTGCGTAATATTTTCTGCATTTAAAACACTACCGAAGTTTAGTTGACTCAATTTGTCAAAGTAATACACTGATATTTCATACTTATTTGCTTTTGGAACAGGTGTAGTAAACGCTATTTCAAGATTATATCTTACGCCTGTTCCCCAAGATTCAATTATTCGAGGTCTGCACTTTATACTTGCATCGTCTAACAGAGAAAATTCTTTCAAGGGATACAAGGCACAAGGCCAAATCACAGATTTCAGCGGGACCACGTGAATTTTGACAGTATCATTGTAGTATACAAAAGTTTCCTTGCCGTCCGGGTCCATAATTGCTAGATGCTTCTGGGCCATGATGATTAGTCAATTATTAATTATCTGCTCACTTTCAGCTTTTAAGAGTCAACGGAAACCTGAAACGAAATAAAAAGGTTTATTTTTTATTTATTCCTATTTAAAATCATATTCAATAATTGAAATCTATAAATCATTTTAATTTTACGAGAAAATTTTCAGCTTATCAGGAAATAATAAAACTTTAATTTATACCTGACAATTTAAAGTTTAAAGCATGTTTTTAGTGAACAAAAAATAATTTTAAATTAATTTAACTGCTGTTTATTAATATTCATAAATTAATATAATATCTGAAGCTTTTCAAAAATGTTACAGTTGGATTCAAGCAATTAAAAAAAAGTAATACGTCCTGCAAAAGCGGTAGGTAGGCCCGGCCTCAATGGTCTCCATATAATCTTATGCCTGCAAATAGTTGAATTTTCAATGCAAAAATATGAATTTCCTACCAAAAAAATGGAATTTTCAACCCAAACAGGACGATGATTTCTAAATAGAATAAACGTTTCGTCAGCTTGGTTTGCCAACCTCTTCAGGCTTATAAGTTTAAATTGAAAAAAGCAAATTTGTCATAGAAAATATAGAGTTAAAAGAGAATTCAACTAGTTTAGCTGCGATTAAAATTGACGTTTACACGTCGCCCGTGAAGTGAGGACCGTTAATTTTAATCGCAGACTAGTTGAATTATTTTTTAACTTTATATTTTTTCTGACCAATGTGATTTTTCTAATTCAAACTTTTAATCCTGAAGAGGTTGGCAAACGAAGCTGATGAAACGTCGCAAAATAATTGTGGAGTTTTAATATTAACTTCAGTGATCAAAAAAAAAAAAAAAAATCTTTAAACAACGGAACGAGTTGTTGACTAAAATAATGAATCTTCAACCAAAAAATAGAATAGTTAAATTGTCAGTTAAACTTTCAACCTAGTTGAATTTGCAAAAAAAAAGATTAATCCTCAACGAAAAATAAAATAGCTGATATGCTAGCCGAAAAAGGTTTTCATTTTAAACCAAAAGCAGTTGCATTTAATCAAAACAGACTAATTTCCATCGTAATAGTAGAATTTTTCACCAAAAAAACGAACTTTTAACCAAGATTAATTTTCTACTAAAAAGATGAATTTTCAACGAAAAATGGAATAGTTATATTTTCAGTTAAAAAATTAATTTCTACTCATAAAGAATTAATTTTTTTAGCAACATAGTTAAATTTTCAATCAAAGAAATGAATATTATTGTTATTTTTCCTAATAATTGATAATTATAATTATTAATATAATATATATAATAATTATTATATAATATTTATAATAATTATCATTATAATAATCAAGAGATCAATATTCTACAACAGAAGATGAATTTTCAACTAAAAAAGATTAATTTTCAAGCAAAAAAGGAATGAAAATTGAAAAATTAATTTGTACACATACAAAATTGATGCACATCGATAATTAAAAAATTGGTTAAAAATCTCATCAGATTAAATTAAAAACTTGAACACCATACTCATCACATCGAGACGAACGATCACTCAGTCGAGATGATCGTCTCGTCTCGATCGACTTTTTTCATTGCATATTCTTGGTCTCCATTACATTTCAGTTCCATCCATCTATGTTTCAAGCAAATCTCGATTTCTTCCAAAAATGATCGATATGCATCACTAATTTTCAACCATAAACAGGAATTTTTCAAAAGAAGTTTAATATTGTACCACAAAAGATCAATTGCTAAATAAAAAAAAAAGAATTTGCAACACAAAAATGGAAGTTATATTTTCAATTGAAAGATTAATTTAGGCACACACAAAATTAATTTTCAACAAAATAGTTACAGTTTCCAACCAAGGAAATTAAATTTTGGCCATAAACATTAATTTTTCACCAAGAAGATGAATATTCCACCACAGAAGATGAATTTTCAAGCAAGAAAGGAATAGTTTTATTTTCAGTTAAAAAATTAATTTGTATACATAATCAATCATCGTGACTTTTATTATTTAATAATAATAATTATTTGAAAGCTGCTATGTTTTGAGTTAAAAAGTAATTAAGTATTTATTTTCACATTCAATAATAAAATTAAAAAACACTGTTTTTTCTTTGACAGTTCAAAAAGTTTTCAATTCACGCAAAAAATTCTTCTCATTCGATCGCATTTAAAATCATGAAAGCTAATGCGAACTTTCGTAATAAAAAGTTTTCACTCAACCGAAACATTTCCATCATCAATTCATATTGAAAAGTATTGAAACCAGTACGAAGTCTCACATTAAAAAGTTTTCACTCGATAAAAAATTTCGTCTCATTCTATCGCATTCAAAAGTATTTAAACATATGCGTTTATGAACAATAGTTTATGAATTTTCATCTAGAAAAATCAATTTTCAACCCAGATTAGAATAGTTAAAATGTCAGAAAAATAAGTGTTCAAACAAAACAAAACGAATTTTCAAAAAAATATATTATTTTCGTAACAAATGAATGTTTTTCAATAAAATAATTTAATTTCAAACTAAAAAGTCTAAATTTACAACAAAAAAAATATAATATTTCAATTTGTAGTTAGAAAAGTAAATTAAAAGAGAAACGAGTTTTCAGTAAAATGATTTAATTTTCAACTATAAATATAAATTTTCAAGCGAAAATTGAATAGTTATATCTTCAGTTAAAAAAATTAATTTGCAACTAAAAAGAAACGAATTTCCAACCAAAAATGTGAAATTTTGATCAAATAGTGGATTTTCAATCCAAAAGATGAATTTTCCATCAACAACAACAAAAACATTCAACTAAACAGATAATTTTTAACGAAAAATATTATATTTTTATCTAAAAAGGTAAATTTTCAACAAAAAAATGTAACGGTTAAAGTGATTTTTCAACTGAAATGATGAATCTTCAATTTAAGAAAATTTAATTTTCAACCAAATACATGCCTTTCAAACTACAAAGATAAATTTTATAACAAAAATAAAGTAGGATAATTTTCAGTCATTAAAATAAATTTCCAAACAAGAAAAAAAAAAAATTTTCAACCAAAGAAATTAATTTTTAACCAAGAAGATGAAATTTAAACCAATGAGAGTACTCTTTTACGAAAAAGAGGGATTTTCAACAAATTTTCACCGAAAACAGACAAATTTTCAACTAAAAATAGAATAGTTTAATTTTCAGTGAACAAATTAATTTTCGATGAAATTATAGTAAATTTTCAACGAAATAGTATAATGTTCAACCAATAAGATTAAATTTCTATCGGACAAGATGAATTTTTCACAAAAAACGTAAGTTTTATTTCCAGTTTAAAAAATGAATTTTAAATAAGAAAAATCTCATTATCATCATTTTATTCAGAATCGTCAATATTAGGTGCATCGAGTTGAAACTCGAAATTGCTCTTCACAATTAAGTATAGAATACGATTAAATAATCAGTTTTTAAATATCACCCCCATATGTTTGTTTTATAGGGACCCAAAAACAGCCCATAATTGAAAAATTGGGTTTTGGAAGTTGCTGGTGCTAATTATGATTTTTTCGCGATTTTTTTAAACAAAGTGTTTCTAATACATAAAATACTACTTCTCACTGATAGTTAGATGTTTAAATGCATTGTTTTAATAAATTATTATTGCTTGTAGCAATTTTCTCTTAGAATACAGATAGAAAGTCGCGGTCATTTTTCCGAATTTTATAATTAGAGTGAGATGATAAATAAAGTAAGTTAATGAACATGATTGTTCAAACAATCTATTATTTGTGATTACTGTCACCTCTTAGATCATTGCTATAAACTTGCGGATTTTTCTTAAATTTCTAACTTTGCTTCGGATTTTTAGTTATAAACAAATAATAAATAAACAATAGAGATAATATTTTTCTAGCATTTCGCTAAGAGATAAAATAGTTATAAACCATAATAAATTGTGTAAACAATTATGTTTATCAACTTACATTATGATCTAATTAAGTAAAAAGTAGACAGTCAAGAAATTTCAAAAAAAACGGCAACTATCTAGAATTATTATAGGGCAAGATAGTTACAAACGATAATAATTTGTTCAAAAAATTAGCTTTGTTGAATTTCAGTCACTATTACCATAATCTAAGTGAAAAGTAGTAGAAGAGTTGAAAATTTAAGAAAAATCCAGTTTTATAACATTATTCAAAGAGAATATCATAAACATAATAATAAATTGTTCAAATAATTATGTTTGTTAACGTGATTTAATTATGACCCCACTATAATTTGAGAGTGAACTAAAAGTGGAAAATTTTAGAATAAACTGCGACATTCTAGGATTATTCTAAGAGAATATTATTTTAAATATTAAATGGTTTAAACAATTATTTGTTTGAATTAAATTGATTATTGCCTCGCTCTAACTGAAAAGTTGAGAACCCGTTGAAAAATGCAGATAAAACTGCGACTTTTCAACTCCATTATAAGATAAAATGGCTATAAACAATAATGAATTGTTTGAAAAATGTATTTAAACATTAAATTATCACAATGAAGTAATATTTTATTTATTAGAAACAGTGTTTACCAAAAGAAACCTCAAAAAAATAATAGTCAGCGCCAGAAACTCGCAATACCCAATTTTTCAATTACGAGGTTTATTGGGGATCCTATAAAACATACTAATGTGGGCAAATTTTAAAAAGTAATTTCTCATTCGTATTCTATAGCTAATTCTGTATACTACAATTTTTCAGGATCAACTCGATACATCTAATATTGACGATTGTGAATAAAATATACACAAACGTCTTGCTTTCTTATGGAAAATAGTGTTAAACTATACGGGGCTTGCGGAACCTGTGAATATCATTTCTTTTAAACGCATTCATTTTTTAGGATTTGAACAAATTTGCAGGCGATGCAAGAAAATTGAAAAAACAAATTTTGGACCATCTTAGTCCACGTAGACTTTGGATAGACCCCTTCAGCCCCCCTTGTGGACAATCGTACAAGTGAATTCAAGTGACTTCAAGTGAATTCAAGTGACTTCAGATATTTCAGGAGATTTCATTACAAGTGTACACCTGACTTCACGAGTTGTCATCCCCTCGCATCAACCAAATAAATGAATTTGTAACAAAGTAGTTCCACTTCCAAGTAAGAAGTTTAATTTTCAACTTAAAAAAGATGAATTCTCAACGAAAAACGTGATATATTATATTTCAAGCGCAGAAAAGATTTTAATTTTATAACAAAAAATAGTTGAATTCAATAAAACAAAGGTTGAATTTTCAACCAAGTAGTTTAAATCCCCAACCAAAACAGATTAATTTTCCACCAAATATTCGCGATTTTCAACCATAATAATAAAATTAATTTCAACTTTAATTTATCGGAAATTCCCTAACTCTGTCAGGTTTTACCTGATATTCCCTGACATAATCAACAAACTGTTACTATCAGTGACGAAGGAAATGATAATTCCATAAGAACTGCGTTAGAAAATAAAACTATGTTACTTGATTATTTCGCCTTGAATCAACGTGATCCCAAAGCTAGACAATTCACGTATGTGGAAATCCCGTCTCATTATGTATTCAAGAAACAAGCGGATGTCAATAGATTTAAATGGGTTATTCGAAAAACGCAATTTGGCGTTATCGGAAGAATGTATTCTGTCAGTCCCAGTCAAGTAGAACTATTTCATCTACGATTATTACTGATAAATGTTAAAGCAGCCACAAGTTTTGATGATATCAAAATAGTTAATGGTAATACACACGATACCTTTCACAGCGCATTTTTATGTAGCATTGGGTCTCATCGAAGACGACACAGTGTGGGATCCTGCAATGACAGAAGGAGAAATATGGATGATGCCTTATCAATTAAGGCATTTGTTTGTACGTATTTTGATATACTGCCATCCAAACAATCCAGAAGAACTCTGGGAAATATTAAAAGATTCTATGTCCCAAAACTTTCTAAGAAATTGTACTTTAGAGGAAGCACATCGAAGAGCATTTATTGAAATTAATACCTATCTCTTAAATGAATGATCTGATCTTAGTTATTTTCCAAAGATGCCGCAATTAAATGAACTCAATATTATTATCGATGAACAAGCAAAGGATGATGAAATTTCAGCTCACCAACATGAAGAAATTGAAAAAAGATAATATGAAGAACTTAACCCGAAACAGAAGGATATTATCGATAAAGTATTGAATGTTTTCATGACAAGTGAAACAAGTACTTCATGTTTTTACATTGATGGGCCAGGTGGATCAGGCTGTACATTCATTTACACTACATCGTATCATTTGTTACATCAAAAGATGCACAATATTTGAGAAAGGTCGATATTTTTATTTGGGATGAGGCTCGAATGGCACCAAGATATGCATTGGAATTCATTGACAGAACTCTACGAGATTTCATGAATAATGGCTTGCCATTTGGCGGGGAAAAAATGCTGTTAGGAGGAGATTCCAGGCAATTATTACCTGTGAAAGTCTGTGCTACACGAAGTGAATTGGTTACTTCATCTATCAATTTCAGTGCATTATGGAAACATTTTTCAGTGTTTTCATTAACTGAAAATATGCGAACTTTACCAGGGGAAGCAGAATTTGCTAAGTATCTTTTGTCTGTTAGAAATGGTAGTTTGAATGACAATGATAATAATCTTTTAGCACCAGAACAATGTGTAGCTCCTAGAACTGACGATATAGTAGAAATCATTTTTAAAGAAACAATTATTAATCTTAGATATGAAGATCTAGCAAAGATGGCCGTATTGTCTGCACGTAACGTTGATGTTGAAGAAATCAATTGCAGAGTGTTGCAGAGCAACAACAGAACGGATTTACACAAGTATAGATAGTACGGAAAATTGCGATAATGGTGATATTACTAACGCGATACTGCCGGAATATCTGAATACTTTGAACCCCATAATTTTCCAACGTATGAAATTCGGGTTAAGGAATAACTCAACTGTAATGCTTATACGAAACTTAAGTATCAATGAAGGTTTATGCAACGGAACACGATTACAAATACTTGAACTTGCTAATAAACTTTTAAGATGTCGTATCTTAACAGGGGATGAAGTAGGAAATATTGTGTTCATGCATCGCATTTCATTATATTGTGAAGACGTTTACCCTTTCATTTTTAGGCGGCGACAATTTCCAATCAAATTAGCATTTGCGATGACAATTAATAAAAGCCACGGACAAACTTTTGAAAAAATTGGAGTAGATCTCCGTAAAGATGTATTCAATCATAGACTATTATTGTACGTGGTATTTTCTCGAGTTAGATCTTGGAAATCTTTACGTATTTTCTTGGGAGAACAATGCCCGAATGAAATGATTGAAAATTATGTATACACAGAATTATTGGACTAAAATAATTATTTTACTTTTAAAACAATCGATAAGAAATGTCTTTAAAAAATCTTGAGGTCACAGCATACGTTACTACACAACAATTCAGATTGCGTAGATTTTTATTTAAAATCCACAATTTCAAACAAAAATATCATTGCCCAGATGTGAAGAACATGAACACGTACGTCTGACAACCATCATTTGTTTGAAAAATTATTCACAAAACCCGTGTAAACTAATTTGATCTTACGGCAAAGTTTCACATGCCCTCGAATTATTTGTAGCAAATAAAATTTCAAACACGAAACACGCGCGCTCAAGCGCGCGATCGGCCTCGTAATGTTATATAAGAAGTATCGCATTTAAACGTTTTCGGCTAACCTCCAATGCGAAACTGACACATAACAGACTTGACGGAAACAAATCGTGAATGCGACACAATACTTTTGAATTTTACGTTTCTTGCAGGGTGGTTTTATAAGTAAGGTTATGTTGTCAAATGCCAAAATTTCTTGAGTTTTATTCACTTTCAAACTTTCCATTGAAAGTTCCGGCCTAAATCTTCAAAAAGTATCTGCAAAACCACTCGGCATCAGAACTTAGGCGTTAGGGGCGTCAGTGATCAAAAAGTGAGACGTTATGGAATAAAACTGAGATGCCAGAAATGCGTTTGACAAAGATAAATGTATTACAGATAGAGATAAATTTTTCATCGTGATTCTAAAATATCTTAATTTTAAAATCTTGTTTTCATTTAAAACAAAATAGCAAAAATATTGAAATTTGTTAATATTATAAAAGGAGCACAAACGTGCATATTATACAATAAAATGGAATGATAACCCAATATATTTGTACTTACATTAAAATGAGCGTTTTAGTCAACCTCAATGTTTTCGACGCAAAAAAAAACAAAAATTTGCTTTTTGCAACTTATCTAGTCCAAAATAGAAAATGATTTCAAATTTGTTTTAACGTTGTAACAAGCAGCGTCCAGGAACTTGGATGATGTATGATTATCAATGGCGAATGATTATTATTGATAGTGCTCCCAACCTGGGCCTGGAGCATTACTGCGCATGCGCGAACAATAGCTCTCTGATGTACCAATGACGAGGCTCTACTTCACGCATGCGCGGTAGAGCATCGGGGTTTTTCGAATGCCCCCAAAAAAATCTCCAAATTTGAGCAAAATCGGTTAATATTTAGGGGTGGCGCAAAGACCATGAAGTTTCCCATTGATTTAACATGGGAAAAAGTCAGCTTTTTATAAATCTAATATTTACACGCGATAATATGTTATAAATAATTCCGCGTCCAGTATATTGCTCATCAGAGAATAAGAATCAATCATAAATTTTAAGGTTGAGTAATTATAAACCACTCTTATGGGTCGCCAAAGAAAACCCCATACGTGACAAATTTGAATTTTACGTAATATTGCGGTTTATTGACGCTTTTCAACAGTTTTTTGAAAATAAATAATCACTAATTGGTAATCTAAGAACATCCAGTCATTTTTTTAACAAATATTCAATTGTAAACAATTTTAATTTGTTTAAACATTTGAGAGTATTCTTAAAAAGCAAAGTAGAACATAAAAATGTTTGAATCTTTCGAAAAATAGCAAAAATAAAATATGTAAACAAAAAAATTGTTTAAATTATTCTAATTGGTTTGAAAATCTACGAGTATTCATAATGAACAGATTAGTACTTAAAAATATTGAAATTTGTCGAAAATTTAGTGAGATAAAATGTTTTTCCTGCTTTTTTTAAGTGAAATATATACTTGAACAAATAAGTATTATTTGAATGATTGTAAAATTATTTAAACAAATTATTTTACTGTTATCATTGATTAAATAACTCATAAAGTCTAGAAAATACGTTCATTTCGCGAGTTAACTGAAAAAACAAATAATTAAACAAGTAACCCGTAAATCAAGGACCCGTAAGAGTGGCTTAAAATTATTCAACCCTAAAATTTATGATTGATTCTTATTCTCTGATGAATCCTCAACAATATTCTGACTTTTTTGCATGTTAAAAATAAGAAAAATGTGAAAAATAAGGGCCACCTTACTGAGTACACTATACACGTGTAAACATGATAATTATTTACAATTTTTTAAATATATACTTTCCATAAATTTAGATCTGCTTGTACGGAAAAAACACCACTATTTTTCTGTACGTGAAAATATTTTTCAACTTTGTTTTCGGCCACTTCAATACAGTAAAAAAGCAACATAATTAAAAGTTATATATAGATTCATTGAACAAAACGAGAAAAGATATGCGAGATATTTTTTTTATTTAAAGTTAACCTTATATTTTCTGTGATATTTCAAAAAATGCTAACTTTATCCAAAATTATTTTTCCTAAAATATGTTAGTATTTTCTTAAGGAGAGGTAACATACGGACAGCAATTTCTCTAAAGCATCTATAAATTTTTCCTCAATAATTTTGAGATAGGACGAGTAGATTTCCGGTATTAGACATTTTTTCGCTGGCACGAAATTATAGGGGTTTCTGACGTAACCAGGATGGCCGTTTTAATCGAGGAAAAAAATCCCGGTTTTTTCTTGGCTCACAACAATTTTTCACTGTTATTTTTCCACAGCTTTTGAACAATTTCAAATGTCATGCCCTTAAATTGCAAAATTTTCAACTTGAAATAAAAAGTTCCCCCCTTTCATCTGAATGTTAAAATGACCAAAGGCCCCAGTCCACGAAATCAAAATTTTAGAGAGAAAAAAAATGGTCACTTCCAATTCAGGAAAATTATTAACAACCTAAATTTCCTTTCATCCTACTCTAGAAAAACTCGAAAATTATAACTTGCGCCCTTATAACCCTAACCCCTTCATCTCAATCAAAAAAATGAGAAGAAAAAAACGGTCTCTTCTAATTCAGAAAGAAAATAACCAAAATTTTAATCCTTTGAACTTTTTAAAGATATTAAAAGTAAAAAAAATTGTTTTCTAATTCAGATAAAATTTAAAACCGAAATTTTCGTTGTTCCATCTTGATAAAAATGATAAAAATAAAAAATTTTCCTATTCCATTTTGAAAAAAAAACATTTTAAAAAGTTTTTGTTCCTGGATAGTTGAGCAGCGACAGTCCTGGACCAAACCAGGATCTTCCAGGCCAAACTTATTTTTTGTTCATTGCTTTGTTTATAACAATTGAGGAAGCGAAGTAACTTCATTCACGATATTAAAATCTTCTCAGGGAATGTAAATCCACTAATTCTATATCTTTTTTCAAAAATGGCAATTAATGAGGCAATAATCCACTTTTAAGAACCCTGCTTGGCGTAGGTCACAAGTTTATAAGCTCTACCCAATTTTATACTTAATTTTATAGTGTTCCTACCATGAAAGGCGAATTACCAATAAAATAAGTGACTTTTCAAGCAAATAATAATTGCATTTTCAACTGAAAAAAATGATTTTTCAGCCTAAAAAGTGGAATATTTAAATTTTTAGTTTCAAATGTAACATTTCAACAACAACAAAAAAACAAATTTGCAACCAGCTAGATTCAACGGAAAAATTCGAATGTTTAACAAACTAGTTGAAACCTCAACGTAAAAAAAAAGATGACTTTACAACCAAAATACAAGATTTCTCCACAAATTGTTGAATTTTCAAGGAAATTATTAAATTTTGAAGCCAAAAATATGAGTTATTGACAAAGCTGAATAGTTATATTTTCGGGCGAAAAAATGAGTTTTCAACTAAAATGATGAATCTTAAAAAAGAGTGAATTTTCAAGAACTGAGACTCACATTCAACAAAATAGTTGAATTTGTAACCAGAGAAATTATTTTTAAACCGAAAAAAACGAATTTATGAAAAAATACATGCATTTTCAACCAAACAGTTGAGTTTTAAACTAAAAACATCAATTTTCAACCAACTGAAAAGTATTTTTAACAAAATAGTTCTTTAAACTGTTAACAGGATATTTACATTTTCAACAAAATCATTAGATTTTCAACTAACTATAGTGAACTTCAAACCACGACAATATCTCTAGGAGTTTTCTTCAATCATGCAAAAAAATAAAAATTATTTAAACATTTATAATGTTTGTAATATTTACAATTGGTTTAAACAATAATTTAACAACAGTTTAGAACGTTACCGGGTTGTCATTCATGGTAAATTGTTGTTAAATTATTGATTTAAAAAATTATGAATATTATAAACAATATAATTTTTTAAATGATAATTATTTTTTGGGATGATCAAAGAGAAACTCCTACAGATATATGTCAGCTATATGTCAATAATAATAATAAGTAACAAATAGTTATAAACATTGTATTTGTTTAAATAATTATTTTTGACAGTGATGAAAAATCTTCTAGGGATATTCTATTGAAGAATCCACTAATGTGCTTGGAACTAATTTGGACATATTTGTTTACACTGATTTCCGAATTTTTTATAACAATTTCATTGCTTAAAAAATCTTTCTTTTTCAACACTCAAAAAATTCCTAGAGATATTTCTGAGGCGAGTCCAGCTATGTTTTTTTTAAAGAACAATTACTTTTCTTTAAATAAATTTCTCTATTTTCAAATCTATATGAATAGCTAAAAGGGTCGTTTCAATATATATATTTGTATTGCTCAATATGAACCAATTATGGTTCAATTTTGTTTCAGTAAATTTTGACGCCGTTTCTTTGCTCAAAATTAAACATTTTTGTGTGTGTGGGCTCTATATATTAATTCAGTTTGCATTTCAGCAAACAAAAAAGAAAAAGGGAAGTTCATTGCAGAATTGGGAAAAAAAGAATTCTATCGCAAAATTTGTCGAAATTTACCAACAGGAAACGTACGAAACATTAAGTTCGTAAAGTAAATTCCACTGACCGCCCCATCTCCTCAACCTGTTTCCAACCGTAGTTTTTGATCGGACCAGGATAAAATAAACAATCATGCTATGCCGATACGGAAGAAAGGAAGCACGAAGAGAAAGATGAGGAGAAATATAAAAAAGGTAGATGTGCAATGTGCTGTGGATGAGTTCTTCAGTGGCCCCGATCGCGAGTTGATATTTTGTTCATTTTCCTGACAATTTTGAACTAAATTTAAACAATGAACGCTCATTTTTTTGAATTTTTTCTGGTGGAAATTTCAAACTAAACTTGACAATTTCCTGAAATAGGGTTAATTTAATTAAAGTAAATTTTTTATGTAAAACATTATTTATTCGTTAGTTATAATATTAGAATACAAATAGTAAGAAAATGTTAAATATCAGATGAATATATTTAACAAAAGCAAGTCATGCAATATCTAAATTAAATTAAGGACTTAATGTAAATTGTACGTTTTTTCGTAACTATTTTAATGCACAAATATACTCAAATGTAGCTCGGAAGATGTCGTCAATTAAATATGCTTTTGGAGATTGACGCAATGCTTTGTAACCTTCAGTTTGAAAAATAAGTTCCATGTGTTTCTTTATGAAATCCATATTTTCTTCTTTAAAGATTGTTTCATTGTTTTCATCAGCAAATAAAAGCACATCTATTGCATTCTCAACACTTAAGGATCTAGACAATTCATCAATGCATATCAACTTAAGTTTAGGCAAATCGTATTTATCGGCTGCTTTATACAATTTCTCGGCGTGTGTATATATGTCATTCACCGTGATGGTGTAAATATATCGTAAGAATTCCCGAAATATGTTTGCCTCTATATCCTCAATTTTAACATAATTTTCTTTTTTTTCTTTCATCTCAGTTTCAAACATAGCAAGAAAAACTGAGGATTTACCAGCGAGAATTTCTTTATGAACTTTAAATTCTCTATTTTCAACGGAGATTGTAAGATTAGAAAGTGCCGCGTTCTCGAAAAGCAGAGAGCAATCAGTTATTTGTGAGGATCGAAAATGTACAAGTTTTTTCTGTGAAACATGCAGGGCATCTTTTCTAGAAATCTTGCTACAAAGAATAACATTCCCATCAACTTCATGTACATATTGGCCACCTACTAACGAAAAAGCACCTCCGCATGCGAATACAAATTTATCGCCTTGTCTGATATTTTCTGCATTTAAGAGACGAAACAAGTTTAGTTGATTAAATTTGTCAAAGTAATATACTGATATTTCATATTTATTTGCTCTTGGAACTTGTGTAATGAACTCTATTTCGAAATTATATTTTACGTTTATTCCCATAGTATGAGTTACTCGAGGTCTGCACATTACACTTGTATCGTCTAATAGCGAAAATTCTTTCAACGGATATTCAAAAATATTCCAAGTCCCAGGTTCTATCGATACATAATGAAGTTGGAAAGTATCCATGTAGTATACAAAAGTTTCCTTGTCGTCCGGGTCCATAATTTCTGGATGCTTCTGGGCCATGATGATCAGTTAATTATTAATTCTCTGCTCACTTTTAGCTTTTGAGAGTCATCTGAAACCTGAAACAAAATGAAAAGGTTTATTTTTTATTTATTACTTTTTAAAATCATATTTCATAATTGAAATGTCTGTCTCACTTTCATTTTATGAGGAACTTTTCAGCTAATCAGGAAATAATAAAAGTGAAAAACTTTAATTTATACCTGTCTATTTGAAACATGTTTTTTGTGAAAAGATAATTTGAAATTTAACTGCATTTTGTCAACTCCTGTTTATTAATATTAATAAATTAGTATAATATTTGAAGCTTTTCAAAAATGTTACAGTTGGATTCAAAGAATTAAAAAAAAAGTAATACGTCCTGAAAAAGAGGTAGGTAGGCCCCCCTTACGAAAAGATATGACAGGGAAAAAATGACAGGTGTGTCATTTTTCCCCTGTCATTTTTTCGCGACCACAAGAAAATGACAGGGAAACGATAGGCAAAATGACAGGAAAACGACAGCCGAAAATGACTGGCCCTAATTGGCCATAATTTATAATAATATTGTGCAGAATAATTATAGATTCTCGACGACTTGCAGACTTATTTAAACTTTCCTGTAAAGCTTGAAAAATCATTAGCAAGAGAAAATTATTATGGGAATTTTCATGATGAAACACCTTTCTGTAGCCTGTTGCTAATTCCGAATTATCTTTCCAACACATCAATTGTGGAATGTGTTCGATTTGCCATTTTAAAGACTTCTTATCCTTACAAAGTGCTACACTTAAGTACCACGGGCAACAATTTCAGATTATTTTCAACTTTCTTCATCCCTCAAGAATTCCAATGGTTCAATGCGTGCTCCTAATTCCATAATCCAACAAAGAATGGTCTCGCCACGCGCATCTAAAAAAAAGTGAACCAATCAAAGGGTCCGTAGGTTGCGCGTGACGGAACCATTCTTTGTTGGATCATGTAATTGGAGCACGCAGTCAACCCAGTCAATTTGTTAAGGGAATGAAGAAAGTTGCAAATAGTCTGAAATTTTTGCCCGTGGTACTTAAGTAGGGTTACCATTTCTTCACAGTACGAAAGGAGGACACCTGAAAATTTCCTGACCTAACCTTAACTTACTAGCATAGTGAAGACAGGTTTTTTGAATTTCAAATATTGCAAACCACGAATGTTCAATAGAATGATTTTATTTTTACAAATTAGGTTACACACGATACCCGGTAAGACCAATAACACGACTCCAGTAGTTCTATCTCTCACTATAACATCGTGAAAGGTAAAAAAAAGAAAAACATGCCATTTTTGTCAGAAAGGAGGACATTTTCAAAGAAGAGAGGACTCGGGAGGACAAGGCGGTAAAGGAGGACATGTCCTCCCGAAGGAGGACGTTTGGTAACCCTAACTTAAGTTTAGCACTTTGTAAGGATAAGAAGTCTTTAAAATGGCAAATCGAACACATTCCACAATTGATGTGTTGGAAAGATAATTCGGAATTAGCAACAGGCTACAGAAAGGTGTTTCATCATGAAAATTCCCATAATAATTTTCTCTTGCTAATGATTTTTCAAGCTTTACAGGAAAGTTTTAATAATTCTGCAAGTCGTCGAGAATCTATAATTATTCTGCACAATATTATTATAAATTATGGCCAATTAGGGCCATTCATTTTCGGCTGTCGTTTTCCTGTCATTTTGCCTATCGTTTCCCTGTCATTTTCTTGTGGTCGCGAAAAAATGACAGACAAAAAATGACAGGGAAAAATTGACACACCTGTCATTTTTTCCCTGTCATATCTTTTCGTAAGGGCCGGCCTCAACGGTCTCCATATAATCTTATGCCTGCAAATAGTTGATTTTCCAACCAAATACGTGATTTTTCAACTTGAGAGGTGAATTTCCAACCCAAAAATATGAATTTCCTACCAAAGAAATGGAATTTTCAACCTATACAGGACGATTTTTGAATAAAATAAAAGAATTTTTAACTAAAAAAGATCAATTTTCAAACAAAAATGGAATAGGAAAATTTACAGTTAAGAAAAATTAATTGCCAACAAAAAAATAACAATTTTAAACAAAACGGTGAAATTTTTAACCAAAGGAATGATTGGTTTGAAGATTGTTTTTTTTGTTGTTGTTGTTGATCTCTGGGGCTAATAATAAAACTCCACAATTATTTTCCGACTTTTCGTCAGCTTGGTTTGCTGATCTCTTCAGGCTTGTAAGTTTAAATTAGAAAAATCACATTGGTCATAAAAATATACATTTGAAAAAGAATTCAACTAGTCTGCGATAAAAAATTGACGTTTACACGTCGCCCGTGAATTCGGAAAATAATAATTGTGGAGTTTTATTATTAACCACAGTGATCAACAACAACAAAACAAATCTTCAAAAAAAGGAATTAGTTGTTAACTAAAATGATGAATCTTCAACCAAGAAATATAATGGTTAAATTGGTAGTTAAACTTTCAACCTCGTTGAACTTGCAACAACAAGAAAAGATGAATTTTCGACGAAAAAACCAATGGCTGATATGCTAGCTGAAAAAGGTTTTCATTTTAAGCAAACAACAGTTGCATTTAATCAAAACAGACTCATTTTCATCACAATAGTAGAATCTTTCACCAAAAAGGCTAAAATGTACTAAAATGATGAATTTTCAACAAAAAATAGAGTAGTTATATTTTCAGTCAGAAAATTAATATCTACCCATAAAGAATTAATGTTCAACAAAATAGTTACATTTTCAATCAAAGAAATACAATTTTCAACAATAGACATTAATTTTTATCATGAAGATTAATATTCCACCACAGAAGATGAATTTTTAACTAACAGAGATAAATTTTCAACCAAAAATGGGAGTAATATTTTCAGTCGCAAAATTAATTTGTACACATAAAAGATTAATTTTCAACAAAATAGTTACATTTTTCATCAGGGAAAGCAAATTTTCAACCACAAACATGAAGTTTTCACCCATGAATTGCAAACAAAACAGTTGAATTTTCAAACAAAAACGTCGAACTAAATGGTTCAATTGGGTAAAAAAGCCTTACGTAATTTTTGGATGGCCTCTCATCTTCAACTTCATTGTCTGCGACTCATTACTGTATTCGCACTAGACTTGCATGTTGGTGGCGGAAGTGAGAACGTGGTTAGCGTCAGGTGGTGAGAGGATTTACGGAATTTGTGTGGTAGGTGAGAGTGGAGTGTGAGGGTGGAAGCGGAAGAGGTGAGTCGGGTTTTGTGGGGTGAGTTGGGGAGATAAAAAGGAATTTTGAGCGTAGGTGTGAGGTGGGATTTAAGTAAATTGGAAAAGTCAGGTTAGGTTAGCAAGGAATCGGGGGAATCTGTGGTCAGGAGTCTTGGGCCTTCGAGGGTCAAAGGTGGTGCTCGAAAATTTGGGGGTGTGTTAAGTGAGAGAAAGGGGGTGTCTGCAAGGGCTGTGAGGAATTGAAAAAAAAAGGAAAAAAGGGAAATAAAGGGAAAATTTTGCGGCAATAGAGACAGCATTCTGCAGACATCTGGCGGTTGCGGAGGGTACTGCATGGAGAGGTCCCAGTTACCGGTGGCAGAGCGGGAGGTGGGCAGTGAGAGTACTGGTAGTGACGTTGACGGGGAGGAATCTTTCCACGTGCCAGGACGGCCAACAGTACGTAGCTCGGTGTCTAGTGGCGCGTCAGGGAGAGGGAGAAAGCGGGACGGTGGGAACGATGGAAGAGAGAAGGAGAGGGAGAGAACGTCGAGCGCAAGTGACAGGGAGGATCCCCTGAAGAGGAAGAGAGACAGCCAAGAGAGCTCGGACAAAAGCGTGGTAGAGAGTCCTTTGATGAAAAGCGTGAAAACAAGTAGGTCAACCCCCCCCCCCCCCCCCAAATGGAGGGAAATGTGGAGAAGGAGGCTCTCGGTATGCTGATAGGCGAGATCAGGGGGCTGAGGGACGACGTAAGGGGGACTAAGGAGCAGATGGAAGGCATGACGGAGGACCTGAGAATTAGAGATGAGAAATGGGAAAAGGAGATGAAAGAGCTGATGGAGAGAGTAGAGGGGTTAGAGAGGGAAAAGAAAGAAAAAGAAGTTAAAATAAAGCAGATGGAAGAGGAAATTAGGGTATGGAAGGAAAGGATGGAAAAAAGGCTTGAGAAGATGGAGGGCAGGACGGAAATGGAAGTAGGAGACGGAGGTGGGGGGAGCGAGATTAAAGGTATTTGGGAGAGGGTAGAAAATATGATAGAAGAGAAAGTGGGAGAGCGTAGGAGTGAGAAGGAGGAGAGGTCAGATAGGGAAAGGTTAAGGGTAATGGAGTTGAGAATGGAGAGAAAAGAGAAGGCAGACAGGAGGAATGATATTGTGGTAAAAGGGTTGAAGCTAAAGAGCGGGGAAGAAAGAGAGAGTGTGGAAGCGCTGCTACAGAGCATAGGGTGGGTTAAACGTAGGGTAGGGAAAGTAACCTTGGAGGGGAGAAAAGACAAGGAAGTGGCGGTTGTGGAGATGGAGAGCTGGGAAGAAAAGTTGGGGGTAACGCGAAATAAGAGTAGGATAAAGGATAAGGGAGTTTTCATCGATCAAGACTTAACGAGAAAGGAAAGGGATGGGCAGAGAATGCTGAACGACAGGGCTAGAAGGGAGAGGAGTGAAGGGAGATCGGCGAAGGTAGGATACCGGAAAATAAAAATAGACGAAAAAATGTGGGTGTGGGATGAGGAGAAAGAGGTGTTGAAGGAAGTGCAGGGGAATTTGTTTCGTAGGCAGTAGGGGGGTGGGGGTAATGCAGGATAGAGGAGTAGTGAAGGTGTTGTATTGGAACGTAGCAGGGATAAGGAAGAAGGATGAGGAGTTCTGGAAGTATCTACAAAAATTTGAATTTGTGGGACTGGTAGAGGCGTTGGTAGAAAGAAAGGAATGGGACAGAATAGAGCCACAGCTGCCAAGGGGGTATAAGTGGAGAATCCAGGAGACGGTCAGAGTGAAGAAAAAAGGAAGGGCTAGTGGGGGAATTATAAGGGGGGTTAGAGATGGATTGGAGGAAGAAGTTCATGGAGAGGAAGAGAGGGAGGGAGTGCAAATGAGGGAAGCAAAAATAGGAGGGAGAGCGTTTAAGTTTGTGACAGTATACAATAAGGATGGGATGGAAAGAATTGAAGAAAGGGTGGAAGAATTGCTAGGCGAAAGAGAGGAGGGTATCGTGGTACTGGGTGGGGATTTTAATGCGAGGATGGGAAGGGAAGGGGGCCTTTACAGGGATGGGGAAAGCTTCGAAAGGAATTCGAAGGATACGATAATAAATAAGGAGGGGGAGATTCTAAGGGACTGGATGGAGGATAGAGGGTGGGCAGTGGCGAATGGTATGGCAAATGGGGACGAAGAGGGAGAATACACATATTAAGTAAGGTGGGGGTATCGGTGATAGACTATGTGGTAATGAATATGCAAGGATGGGAGGAGACGGAAAAATTCGCAGTAGAGGGGAGGGTGGTATCAGACCATCTGCCATTAAGTCTGTGGATAAGAGGTGAGGGTGGCGGAAGACAAGGCGGGGAAGAAGTCTCGATAGGGGAGAGAGTAACCTGGACGAGGGAGGCGATAGAGAAGTATCAGGAGCAGCTAGGAAATGTACGCTTTGGAGGGGAGTCGGTGAAAGAGATATGGGAGGATCTGAAAGAGAAGGTGAAAGGGTGTGTGCAAAAGAAGGTATTTAGAAAGACGAAGAAAGGAATGGTGAAGCCGTGGTGGGATAGGGAATGTAAAAAGATGAAAAGGATGGTAAAGTACGTAGAAACGAGGAAGGGGTTTAGATTGATGTGTAAGAAGAAAGAGCGGGAAAAGGAGAAAGATCTGGAAGAGCAGTTAGCAAATGGTAAGACAGAGGGGGACGTCTGGAAGATGATAAATAGGTTTAGGAAGCGTAGGGTGGGGGTCAGTGAGAAGATAGGCAGTGAGGAGTAGAGGGAATTTTCAAAGAATCTTTCTAGGACTCAGATTCAAGGAAGACGGAGGGGGGAAGCAGAAGAACGGGGGAGGCAGAAATGGAGGAGCTGAATGACGAGGAGATAGAGAATCAGATAAGGAAGTTGAAAAGGTCAAAAGCAGCAGGGCTGGATGGGGTAGAGAACGAAGCATGGCTGTTTAGTACACAAAAGGTTAGGGAGAGGCTGAAAGAGTTAGTGAAGAAAGTATGGAGCTGCGAGGGATTCCCAGGAGGGTGGTGGGAAGGGTTAATAGTGCCACTGTATAAGGAAGGGGATAGAGATAGGCAGGAAAATTATAGAGGGATTACGCTAATGAATACGGCGTATAAAGTACACGCGATGGTGGTGGCAGAGAGACTGCGGAAAGAGGTCGAGGGGAAAGGAATATTGCCGGAGGCGCAGGCGGGATTTAGGGCGGGAAGGAGTACTATCGACAATATTTACGTGCTGCAGCACGTGCTGGATAGAGAATTAGCGAAGAAGGGGACGAGAGTGTACGCGTTTTTTGTGGATCTCAAAGGCGCGTTTCCGTCGGTGGATAGGGAGAGGTTGTGGGAGGCGATGGAGAATAGGGGAGTAGAGAGAGGCCTAATTGAAAGTGTAAGGGAGATATATGAAGAGACCAAAGACAAGGTAAGAGGAGGGGACGGGATTTCGGAGGGATTCTGGATGGATAGGGGGTTAAGGCATGTGTGTCCACTTAGCCCAAACTTTTTGCGATTTTAATTGCGGATATGGAAAGTAAGCTGGAGGCCGGGGTGGTAGGAGGAGTCAGGATAGGAGGGGTTAGAATTTGGTCACTAGCGTATGCAGATAACATAGTGTTGCTGGCAAGCAGCGAGGAGGCCTTGAAGGAGATGATGAAGAGGTTGAGAAGATACCTGGATAAAAAGGGGTTAGAGCTGAATGCGGAAAAGTCCAAGGTTATGGTGTTCAGAAAAGGAGGGGGAAGGGATAAGGGAAGCGAGTGGAAGTAGAAGGAGTTGCAGAAGGTGAAAGAGTTTGTGTACCTGGGCTTCGTGTTTCGAAGGAATGGGGGAGTGGATGGTCACATAAAACAGAGAGTGAGGAGGGCAGATGTAGTGATGAGGCAGGTGTGGGGGTTGGGAATGAAGTTATTCGCAGATGATTTTGGAAGGAGAATGAAATTGTTTAATTCACTAGTGATGAGTGTGCTATTGTATGGGGTAGAGGTGTGGGGGTGGAAGGAAAGTGAAGAGGTAAATAGAACGCAGGAGAGGTATTTAAAGTGGACCCTGGGGTTGGCAAGGAACACGCCTAATTATATTGTCAGGAAGGAGACGGGGAGAACGAGTGTAGGAAATCTAGCAGGGAGCCGGGCGTGTAAAGGTACTTTAGAATGAATAGACTGCAGATGGATGAAGTGAGAAGGATGCACGAGGAAGGAAGGAAGGTTTATGACTTGGTTAAGCAAAACGGCATGGAGAGAGAGAAGACAGAAGGGGAAGAGAGAATAAGAGAGTCAAGATTCAACGGGAACTATGTGTGGATTATGCCAAGTGCAAGAGCGCAATATTTATGTGAGAAAGGAGAGAAAGGAAGTCAGGAGCTTATAGCGAGGATGAGGTGTGGGAGTATGGAGGGTTTCAATAGGTTCTGGCTATCTCGGGAGAAGAGGATGTGTGAACTGTGTGGAAAGGGAGATGCAAGAGTGGAGCACTGGTTGGAGGAGTGCGTGGAGGTGGAAAGAAGTGAGATAAGCATGGAGGTATTGTTGCATGAAAAGGGGGGAAAAAGGGCAGTAGCATGGGTGAAGGGAGTGTTGGGTAAGATGGAGATGATGAGAAGTAAGGAGGAAGAGGAATGGAGACGGAAAGATTGTAAATAGGAGACAAAGTAGATATAAGTAACATGTAAATATTGTAAATAGTAGATAAGTAGTAGGTATTAGAGCGAAAACAGAGGTTGGCAAGCGAGGCAATGCGAAAAAGTAGGGATATGCGAGCGAGGCAAAGCGAGGAAGGCAAGGCGATAAGAGCGTGCGGCTTAGAGATAAGCAGGGCCGTGACACTCTGAAATGAAAATGACGGAAATGTTGAGTACGGCCGAGGGTGGCGCTGGCAGTACTTTTAGGCCGAAAATTATTCAAATGCATGGGGAAAGTGTGAAAAATGTGAAATTTTGTGCTTTTTATATTATGAAAACGGACAGTTTAGATTTTTTTTGCTTCGGAATTCAATTTAAGGCTTTTAGACTGAAATTTTATCAAGTTTTTTTTTTTTGATGAACGAGAATAATGGGATATAAGTGCGTTGTTTTTGGTATTTTTGGGTGCAATTCTGGTTACGCGAATTGCTCTGAAAAATTTCAAGTTTACTCCGCACGAAATGACAAGAAAATAATAAAGATCTGGCAAAGAGCTATTTTATTGAAAACAATCTATTGACGTTGTTATAAAAAAATCTGAAAATAATTCAAAGTCGTTGCAATTGTTTTTAAAGATTGCAATCTTTTTTGTGCACTTTGAAAATAATTTACAAAAAATTGTTGTACTATAAGAAAAAATATCATCGAAAATATGCAATTAAACTTTTTTTTTTAATCACAAGTTATTGGTAACATGAATTTTCAGTTAATATTAATATAATAATTTAATCAAGTTCTTATCAAAGAATTTGAACACATTTTTAATTCATTACATTTGTTTTTAAAATCGCAATCTTTTTTGTTCACTTTGAAAATAATTGACAAACAAATGTTGCACTATAAGAAAATTTAATAATTTCTACGAGATATTAAGTAAAGAATATGCAATTAAACTGTTTTTTTGTTTTTGTAAACAACGCAAATTATTGGTAACATGAATTTTCAATTTATATTAATAAGTCAATTTATTAAAATTGGTATCAAAAAATTTGAAAACAGTTTGAATTCATCACAATTGTTTTTAAAGATCGCAATCTTCTTTGTTCACTTTGAAAATAATTGACAAAAAAGTGTTGTACTAAAAAAATTTAAATTTTCAACGAGATATAGCGTAAAAATTTTATCGAAAATACGCAATTAAACATTTTTTTTGTAAAAAACGCAAATTATTGATAACATGAATGAAAATCAATGAAATTGAAGGTATTTTTTATCGCAATTAGAATTAAATTTAATTATTAATTGAAGGGTTGTAGTACAGAACTAGATAAGCAACAAAATCAGAATTTTCCAGGAGAGACACATAAAATTCTGTAAAATCGAAATCACCATTTAAAGATAAAACAAAAGTTTACTCTCGAGGAGATAAAAACTTACTCCCGAGATATTGAGTTGCTAAATTGGGAGAAAATGAGTTTCGTTAGAAAAAGTTAGCCAATTTTGAGTAAATCATTTAAGAATTTGGAGGTTCAAATTTCACGGGGTTTGAAAAATATTTTTGGATAGCGAAAAAAATCTGTTCTTCAATTTAAAAAAATCATAAAAACTTGTTTCAGAGATATAGGGAGGCTGAATAAGAATAAAGAAGTTTTTTTAAAACAAAATTATTATTTTCCGGGAAATTAAAATTTTAGTGTGACGATATTGCACTGTAACAGACGATTTTTCGCTGGAAAGTCTATAAAAATATAAATCGCTAGAAATATTCGACATATTTGTAACAATAGATATTTTTTATTATTATAATTAATTTTTATAAACGTCCTATAACGAAACAAAAGAAATTATTTTCCAACTTAAAAAAAATATATATACATTTTTATAATTTCGTTCAATTAAGCGTTAATTTCAATGTTCAATATTTATTATAAATGTCAGTAAAAATAAAATTCAATTGAAATTTACTATTTTCACAGTTGACAATATTTACATATTTCAATGCTAAAAATTTAATGTTCACTTTGTAGAATTATTAGTGGTACTCTGTGAAAAGTGTATTCGTATTTAATCATCAAAATAAAATTTTCTTCACTTTTCATTAATTCTTATCAATTTATTGGATATTTAAGATGCTAAAAAATTTTTTTTCGAGATAAATATATGCAAAAAACTTATTTTATCAATTAAAATCAATTAAATTTGTATTTTCCCCATGCATTTGAATAATTGTCGGCCTAAAAGTACAGCCAGCGCCGCCACTCGGCCGTCTTCAAATCTCATGACACATTTATTCTACAGGCCTTTATAGGAGAGCCATCCCCCTGGAGATAAGGAATGGATGGATGTTAGGTTTTAAGGGTTAGTTTCAAGAAAATTCTGTAAAAATGGATGTGTAAGCAAGTCAATTTTTTAAGGCCAGCAGGCTGAAAAATAAACGTTTATCTATCTGTATTCGCACTACATTTAAGCAATTTGTAGAAATTTTTTTTCAAAAACAGTTGAATTTTTAACAAAAAAGTTACTTTTCAACCAAAAAAGATAAATTTTCAACCAAGGAATGGTTAAATTTTTCAAAAATGATCAGTTTTTTTAGAAAATAGTTCAATTTTTAGAAAAATAGTTGAATTTTCAGCAAACAAAGACGTGTTTTCAATCGAATGGTCGAATTTTCAAACATAAAAGATTGAAATTCAATCAAATATTTGCATTTTCAAGACAAATTTGTTATAAGATACTTGAATTTTCATAGAAAAAAGTTCATTTTCAACCAAAAAAGATGAATTCTCAACGAAGCATGTAACAGTTAATATTTCAACAAAACAATTGCATTTTTAACCAAAAAGGATGACTTTTCAACCAAGAAGATTAAATTTCTACTAAGAAAGACAAATTTGCAACAAAATACATGAATTTTCAACCAAAAAGTTGAACTCTCAACTAAACATGAAACGAATTTTCATGAAAATTGTTACTTTTTCAATCAAAGAGATGAGCCTTTATCTGAAAAAATAAATTTTTAACAAAGTAGTTGAATTTTTGATAAAAATATGACTTTTTAACCATGTAGTTGCATTTTCAAGAAACTAATTGAATTTTCAAGCATTGATATGCAACTTTATTTTTTATCCCCCCCTCCCCCCAATGGTAATGGTGTTTATGGAAAGTACCGCGAGGCCACATATTCTTTAGGACTACACCACTGGTTTTGAGTTGGGTAAATTACCCTGGTAACGTACGGTAATATTGGTAAGTTGCCGGGTAAGTTACCCGACGTTCCTTCTCGTCGAGAATTTATTTTTCCCTCTTTCCAAACTTCCGTGAAGCGTATTTCTAGCAACGACAACTTTCCTTTGATTATCTATTTGCTTTTACAATCATTTTTCCTAAAATTTTTTATTTAGTGCACCAAAGACAAATTTTCAAAAAAGATAGAAACTGGTAGTATTGTATTCAGCTGTTTCTCCAAAATCGTTGAGGTGCTAAGAATACCTTATATACAGTTTAAAAATGTCACATTATTCAGTTTAAATTATAAACAACTAAATGTTACACATGTGAACAGTTTTTGAAATAAATAATTATTGCTTATTTTATTTTAATTATTTATATTTATTCAAATCTAATCATTTTATTTGTTGAAGTTTTTGGATTATTGCAAGACAATTAAACGGAGCGTTCTGAAAATTTTCTAAATTTATTATTTTAATGCTCACAAAGTAGAGTAGAGTAGAGGGTAGAGTGGAGAGTAGAGTAGAGTAGCGAATAGAGTAGGGAGAAGAGTAGAGAGTATAGTAGAGTAGAGAGTAGAGTACAGTAGAGTAGAGTGGAGTAGAGTAGAGTGGAGTAGAGTAGAGGGTAAAGTAATGTAAAGTAGAGAGTAGGGCAGAGCGTAGAGTAGAGAGTATAGCAGAGTAGAGTGGAGAGTAGAATAGAGTATGGAGAAGAGTAGAGAGTAGAGTACAGATTATAGTAGAGTAGAGAGTAGAGTGGAGAGTAGAGTACAGTAGGGAGTAGAGAGTATAGTAGAGTAGAGAAGAGAGTAGAGTAGAGAGTATAGTAGAGTAGAGAAGAGAGTAGAGTAGAGTATAGTGGAGTAGAGTACATTAGAGGAGAGTACAGTACAGTAGAGTAGAGTACAGTAGAGTGGAGTAGTGTAGAGTAGAGTAGAGTGGAGTAGAGAAGAGTAGAGTGGAGTAAAGTAGCGTAGAGTGGAGTGGAGTAGAGTGGAGATGAGTTTAGTAGAGGGTAAAGTAGAGTAGTATAGAGTAGAGAGTATAGAGTTTAGTGCATTTTGGTGCATTTTAGAACGTTTTAGCTAATAGTAATAGAGACATTGTGTTCGTACATGCTCCAAAGTGGCCTGGACTCTTATTTTCCTATCAATAATTTTTTCTTCACTATAACACTCTCAAATCAACTAAATAAACAATATTCGATTGAAAAATTTACATAAAATTTTTTATTCACTTTTCAACTTATGAAGCACACCATGGGTCACCTGTGTCCCTAGACTTACTTTGCGACCGTCCTATAGGAAAACCAGCGTTCAACTCAGAAAGTCCCTGAGCCCTTCGGATAGCCCATACTTTTCCCCTAATTATCAGCATATTAGCTCTGCCCCTGCGATGCTTTCCTTTTCAGAAACTTCACTTTTAGAATCGCTTCGGGTCACTGGCGACCCAGGTGTTGCCCAGAGGGTTAAATGTACCTAAATGTGCGCTGTTTATAATTTATTCTATAAAAGCCAACATTATCTAATTACTGATTTTTTTTTAGATATTAATAAAGGGTAAAGGGTTGTCGACCACTGCGAATAAATGTTCGAGGTGTTATAGTTAATTTTCGATTATTTGGTATATTTTTTGTAATAACAAATAATTAGAAAATATACAAAATGATCGAAAATTAACTATAAAATCGTAAAAATCATCTAATTACTTTCAAAAATAACAAAAAAGCATTATAATTGAATATTCTCATAAATTCTCGAAGCTTCGGTAACATGCCGGTATATTACCAGTAATATTACGCGATTTTAAATTACCGAGAATTTGAAAACTCTAGACCCTCTAGACCTCAGTTATCAAAATGTGAGGTTAGGGTATGCAATAAAACCGAGAGGCAAGAAATGCGTTTCACAGAGACAAAGGCATTACAGAGATCAAATTTTTTACCGTGATACTAAAATATTCTAATTTTAAACTCTTGTTTTAATTAAGAACAAGATAGCAAAAATATAAAAATTGGTTAATGTTATGAAAGGACCAAAAAGGTACATATACAGTAAAATAGAATGATAGACCCATATATACTTACATTCAAATATTCATCTGAAAAAATCTGTTGTTTTTGTTTGCAAATTATGTCACCTTATGTCGTCTAAAATAGAAAATGCAACTCGGGCACCAGCAGATGAGTTTCATCAATACAGGCCTACCAAACTCAAAATGTAGGAGCTAAAAAAACATGATTGGTAGGCATTGGTCCAGGCGGGAATTTCAAATTCTCTGTTATTACCTTGAGTGTTCATTTCAACCTTAAATTATTATCATGTACAAAAAAATATGTATTATTTTTGTTTATGAATTTTCCTCATATAAATACTTAAATTTTCAGCTCAAAAAATAATTTTCAACTGAAAGAACAATATCCAACCAAAAGTTAAGTGGTTAGATTTTCAGTTTAAAAAAATTAATTATCGATTCAAGAAATACATTTTCAACTAAAATTATAAAATATTCAACTGGATAAGTTGAGCTTTCAATCTAAAAAATTAATTTTCAACCGAAGGGAGTTTTTGATAAAATAGTTAAATTTTCAGTTAAAAAAATGAATCTTCAAACAAAGAAATTAATTTTTAAGAAAAGCACTTTCAACTAGTGAGTAACATTTTGAACCAGAAAGATGCATTTTAAACTAAAATGATGAATCTTCAACTAGTACTTCGCATTTGCAACTAATAAAAAAAGAATTAACAAATAAGAATTATCTTCTACTATACAAAAGACTAATTTTCAACAAAATACATGAATGTTCAACTAAAAAAGATTAATTTCGAAACAATGAGATGAATTTTGAATTGAAATGATGAATCTTCAACCAAGAAAATTAATTTTCAACAAAACAATGTAACTTTGAACCAAATAGTTGAATTTTTAACCCGAAAAGATTTTTCAGCCAAGAGATATACAAACAAAAATAGAATTTTCAACAAAATAGTTGAATCAAGTGATATCAAGATACTTTAACAAATAAGAAGCATTGCTAATAATTCGATATTACAACTCAAAAAATATATTCAAGTTCAGGAAAATGCAAATTTAATAGTGTTTTAATATTCAAATCAGTGAGAAATTAATTTGATTGAATTTTGAAATACTGAAATTTCAAGATGTCCAAATTTGAAAGAAACCACTTTCTTATGAATGGCAAAAGTCTAAAAGAATATTAAACATGGATCATTGTATCCACAATAAATTTTTATGATTTTTAGTATTGTCATAAAAGAATAATGCTTTTTGAAAATTGATGCAAGAACGGAAAAGATACTTTGCTTCGAGGCAAACCGATTGATATATAATATTAACACACTTCATTGAAGATTATAAAAGTTATGCTCATTTATAATATTTGAATTATCTGTTTCAAACAGAAAAACTTTTTTCATCGATATAATTCAAAGTTTACGCATGAATAGAAAAGACTTTTTGATCATAAATTTTCAAATGGAGTAATTCTGACAATTTTTTTAAAGAAATCATAAAGCTGGAAAAGGGATAGGGTGCGACAGAATTTTTCCCTTCCCTTGTCCAGCTCGAAAAATTATCATTTCGAATACAAAATTTGATTTGTCTCATTTGTCTTTGTATTAAAAACTGTTTAGTATTATTTTGTAATTTTGTATTTTTTGTAAATTTCTATTATTAATTGAGCAAAATGAAGACTTTGATTTTTCTATACCTGGAAAAAATAACTCAGGCTTCCTCTGTGAGGAACCAAATACATTTGCTAACGGGAAGCAAAGTACTCGAGAAATGAGCACCATATAATTATAAATACAAACAAAGTGGAAACACTCGAGATCGAATTCACAGTTTAAAAATGATTTCAACATAAAAATATTTTGTTCTAATATTGTTAAATTCACTAAAATCTTCTAACTAAATCAAAACGTTTACAGTCGTTTTATATGGTAACAATCTGCTGATTTAAGTTAAGGAAACTGCATAGTTCAAAGTGTTTCAATAATTGCGTCAATAAAAATTTAATTTCATTGAATTACGAAACACCGAAATTCCAATAAAATTTAAAAGAAATCAGTGAATGATTCCTAATTATTATTTAATTGTTGAAAGCCGAAAAGAAAGTTTAACATACAACATCGTAACCACAATAAATTTTCATGAATTTCAACATTGTCATAAAAGAAGGATGTTTATTGGGTAAATGTACAATATGTGAAAAGGTTGAAAAAGCCATGCCGATACTGAAAAAAAGGAAAAATGAAAAGAAAGATAAGGAAAACTAGAAAAAAGGTAGATGGGCAAAGTACTGTGAATGAGATCTTCAATGCACCCGATCGCAAGTTTATATACTTTTGTCATTTTCCTGGACGTTTCAAACTAAACTTGACAATTTCTAACTACCTCAAAAAGGGTTATTTTTTAATAAATGTACATTTTTCATATAAAATATTATTTATTAGTTAATTATAATATTATAAGAAAAATGTATGTCACGCATTGTCTGAATTATATTTAGGATTGAACGAAAATTGTACGTTTTTCCGTAACTATTGCAACGTACTAACATAATCTAAGGAAGCTCGGAAGATTTCGTCAATTAAATATACTTTTGGTGATTGATACAATGCTTTGTAACCTGCAGTTTGAAAAATAAGTTTTATGTGTTTCTTTATAAAATCCATAGTTGTATCTTTTAAGATAGTTTCATTATTCTCATCAGCAAATGAAAACACACCTATTGCATTCTCAACATTTAACGATCTAGACAGTTCATCAATGCATATCAACTTAAGTTTAGGCAAATCATATTTATCTGCTGCTTTATACAATTTCTCGGCGTGTGTATTTAAGTCATTCACCGTGTTGGTATAAATGTATCGTAAAAATTCCTGAAATGTGTCTGCTTCTATGTCCTAAATTTTCACATAATTTTCTTTTTTTTCTTTCATCTCAGTTTCAAACATAGCAAGAAAAACTGAAGATTTATTAGCGAGAATTTCTTTATGAACTTTAAATTCTCTATTTTCAACAGATATCGTAAGATTAGAAAGGGCTGTGTTTTCAAAAAGCAGAGAGAAATCAGTTATTTGCGAGGAACGAAGATGTACAGGTTTTTTCTGTAAAACATTTGGGGCATCTTTTCTACAAATCTTACTACAAAGAATAATATTTCCATTAATTTCATTTACACATTGATCACCTACTACCGAAAAAGCATCATCGCATGGTAATAAAAATGTTAGTTCACTTAATTTGTCAAAGAAATATACTGATATTTCATACTTATTTGCTATTGGAACAGGTGTAGTAAACTCTATTTCAAGATTACTTCTTACGCCTAATCCCCCAAAACAAATTATTCGAGGTCTGCACTTTATGCTTGCATCGTCTAATAGAGGAAATTCTTTCAAGGGATATTCATTACCACGCCAAGTCCAAGAATTTAATGAGACAAAATGAATTTGGACAGTATCTTTGTAATATATAAAGGTTTCCTTATCGTCCGGGTCCAGAATTGCTAGTTGCTTCTGGGCCATGATGATTAGTGAATTATTAATTCTCTGCTCACTTTCAGCTTTTGAGAGTCAACAGAAACCTGACACAAAATAAAAAAGTTTTACTTTTTATTTATTCATTTTTAAAATCATATTTAATCATTGAAATCTATGACTGATTTTCATTTTATGAGAAAATTTTCAGCTAATCAGGAAATAATAACAATGAAAAACTTTGATTTCAACCTTTCAATTTGAATCACGTTTTTTGTGAACAAGCAATAATTTTAAATTAACTTCACTGCATTTTGTCAACTGCTGTTTATTAATATTGATAAATTATTATAATATTTCAATCTTTTCAAAAATGTTACAGTTTTATTCAGAGAATTAAAAAACAAGTAATACGTCCTGCAAAAGAGGTAGATAGGCCCGGCCTCAATGGCCTTTATATAATCTTATGCCTGCAAATAGTTAATTTTTCAACCAAAAAGATGATTTTTCAACTTTAAAGGTGAATTTTCAACGCAAAAATATGAATTTCCTACCAAAGAAATGGAATTTTCAAATGAACTGGACGAATTTTAAACAAAACGATCAAAATTTCAACCAAAGGAATAAGTTGTTATGGAAATATCTATCACCTTCCATATTTACTTTGAAGATTTTTTTGTTGTTGATCGCTGAGGTTAATAATGAAACTTGACAATCATTTCGCGACGTTTCGTCAGCTTGGTTTGCTGACCTCATCAGGATGATAAGTTTAAATTAGAAAAATCACATTGGTCATAAAAAATATAAAGTTAAAAAAGAATTCAACTAGTCTGCGATTAAAATTAACCGTCCTCACTTCACAGGCGACCAACTAAGCCGACAGCCGAAAGCCATCTTAAACTTCGTGCGCATGTGCAAGGAATGGGGGAGTTCACCACTCAGAGTGCACGATCTGTTCGGGTCCTAATTCTGCGAAAATTCAAATTTAGTAAATGAAAAATAGCTTTTTTCTATACAAATTATTAATAAAAGTTTAAAGTTAATTTGAAAATATCGTAAAAGAGTAACTCATTCAGTTTGAAGAGAAGACATTTAATATTTCAATTACTTGTAACTTTTTCTTTCCTAGTTCTGAATTTTACAAGCATAACATTATTTTCTACTAGAAAAAATCAAAGAACGTGTTCTGATAACATTCTCTATTTTTTTACCAAATAGTAGAATTTTTAACTAATAAAGATCAATTTTGAAACAAGAATGAAATAGTTCAATTTTCAACCAAAATGATGAATTTTCAAACAAGAAGATTAAGTTCCTACAAGAATGAGAAATTTTCAACAAAATACATCAATTTCCATCTAAATATTTGAAGTTCTAACTAGAAAAGGTACATTTTCTACTAGAAGAAAACGAATTTTCGTCAAAATTGTAAAATTTTCAAATAAAAAAAGAAATTTTATCCAAAAATGGAATAGTGCAATTTTCAGATTGAAAAGATTTAATTTCCAACAATATAGTTCAATTTGATATGAAATAAGTGAATTTTCAAATAAAAAAGAAAACGTTTTTAACCAAAAATGGAATATTAAAATTTTCTGTTAGAAAAATTAATTTTCAACCAAAAAAATTAATTTTTCATTAGGAATTTTGAATTTTCAGCCATAGAGATAAATTTTCAACTAAAGTAATGAATCCTCAACCGAAAAAATTACTTTTTAACAAAGTAGTATAACTTTCAACCAAAAAGATGAATTTTCAAATAAGATTAATTTTCTACAACTAAAGTAATGAATCTTCAACTGAAGAAATTACTTTTTAACAAAGTAGTATAACTTTCAACCAAAAAGATGAATTTTCAACAAAAGATTGAATATTTGATATTCCAACCAAAAAAGATTTTTAATATTTTAATATTAAATGAAAAACAGTTAAATTAAAACAAAAAGATCAAATTTAAATGAAATACTTAATTTGTAAGTTCAAAAATTAATTTTTAACAAAAAATAATATAAATTTTCAATAAAATAGTTAAATTTCAATCGAAAGAAATGAATTTGAAACTGAAAAAAATTTTGTAACAAAAAATGAAATAGTTCAATTTGCAGTTAAAAAAATAATGTCGAACCAAAAAAACGGTTTCAACAAAATACGTACATTTTTAATAAAAAAATAACGAATTTTCAACTGAAAAAATTAATTTGAAGAAAATACATTGTGAACAAAGCAGTTACATTTTTAACTAAAGAAATGAATTTACAAACAAGAAGAATAATTTTCTAAAAAAAAATCAATTTTCAAACACATAGTTGAATTTTAAATGAAAAAGATCAATTTTCAAGAAAAGTGAAACGAATTTTTATACATTAGTTAAATTTCCAACCGAAAAATGATTTTTCAACCAAGAAGATTAATTTTTAAGCATCAAGAATAATTTTCAACTGAAAGCCACGAATTTTAAATAAAGTACATAAATTTCCATCAAAACAGTTCTTATTTAAACTGAAATAGGCGAATTTATAACCAGCAACGGACAAGTTAAATTTTCAGTTAATCAATTTTCAACGAAAAAAAAAAATCTGACTTCCATCAAAATAATTTATTTGAAATCGAAGAAATGAATCTTCAACAAACAACGTAAAATGTAATAGTTGGTAGTTCAACTAAAAAATAGTTTTAATTAAAAGTCGTTGAATTTAACGAAAAAGGAAAAGCGGAAGAATTTTCAATAAATCATGTAATTTTTCGAAAAAAAGACAAGTTTTCAACAAAATAGTTAAATTGTCAACCAAAGAGAAGAAACTTCAACTGATAAAATTTTAATCAAAAACAGTTGAATTCAACCAAAAGAAAGACGACGATTTTTCTTCAAAACAGTTTGGTTTGTTAATTTGAAAATATGTTTGTTTTTAGATCTTGCTGTAGAAAATGGAAAACTTTTGAAAAAATTTACTTTGAAACCTTCTTTCAGCAAACAGTAATGCTATGTTTGTGAAATTCAGGACTATGAAAGATAAACTGACCGTACTTAAAATATTTCATTTTTCTTTTCAAACTGAATGACTGACACTGACTTTATTTTTCGAATTAATTATAATCTTTTATTAATAATTTGTAAAAAAAAGCTATTTTTCATATATTAAATTTGAATTTTCGCAGAACTCGGACCCGAACAGATCGCGCACTCTGGTGAGTGGAAAACTCCCCCATAAGCCTTCATTTGGCTCCGTGATTCCCCGCACAATTTAAAAGTACAACATTAATTATAATTTCCGGTAAAATAATCTCAAGTACACAGAAAAATTTTTGAATTTAAAAATCGAAAAAGAATATCTATAAGCGTAAATATTTTTATAATTCACAATTAATATTTATTATTTACAAATTTCAAGGTGAAAATGTAAATAATCAATCCCGGAACAATAAAAAAAAATAATCTAAAAGCACAACATTTTGAATCCGAAAAATTTAAAATTGAATGATTTAAAATTATAATATTGTAGACCACAAGTCATTTAAGAAATAAAATATATTTCTGAATATTTTTAGGCAGTCTTGATGAAAGAAACAATTTTGATTGTAAAAAACCTATTAAAATTGGAAAATAATTCCGTTCCTAACATTTTTCTATCTCGCTGGTAGCGGTAACCAAACAATTGCCGGTACTGGCAATAAGATTTCTGGCAAAATTTAAAATCATTTAGGTTTTATTTTGAAAGAATTACTTTAAGTTTTAAAGATTTCTTGATATGTCGAAAAAGAATCTGGAAAATATCAGGAAATTTTTTTTCCTTTTGCAGAATTTAGAAAAATTTTAGGAAAAATGAATAACAGATATTCAGAAGTTTTGAAAAGATTGGAAAGTAACTTCAATCATGAGAATTTTGAAAGCTTTTAAGAGAATAAAAAAATGTCTTAAGATTGCTAGTAGAATTTGAAATGCTTTTTATTTTTGAAAATTAATTCTCAGAGAATATTTAAAAAGATTTTAAAACATTTTGAAAGATTTCCAAAATTGTCGAGAAGGATCTGGAAAATTTTGAGGCAATTTTTTCAATTTTGCAAAATTAAAAAAATTGAATTATTTTAAAAGATATTTAGAAGGTGTACCAGTATTAAAAAGACTTAAAAATTATTTCAAATTTGATGAGATTAATTAAAAAAATTAGTTTTAAAGAAAATTTCTAAAGATTTTAAAAGGATTCTAAAAATATTGAAAAAAATCTATGAGATTTTAGGGCAATTTTTCAATTCTGAAAGATTTTTCCAAATAAAAAAATGTAAGTCTGTTTAAAATATAATCAGGAAATTTAGAAGTTTCGAAGAGATTAGAAATATTTTAAAATTTGGAAAGACTTCTTAGGAAAATTATATTTATATAACTTGAAAACAAACTGATAATACTTATTTCCTGGGCCTCTTTTGCACGGTCAATAAAATTTAAAAACTCTTAAATTATAAACTTTTAAAATTGAAGTTGTAAATTTTTTATTTATATATGAAAGCTATTAAAACGCTTTACACAGCAAAATTTTAATTAAATGCATTGATACTGCAAAAAAATTTTTTGTTCAACTTTTATAAATTGTACGGTTCAAATATTCCGAATCAGTTAAAAAAAGATATAATATATAATAGTTAAATTGTTAGTTAAATTTTCAACCTCGTTGAATTTGCAACAGAAAAAAAAGATGAATTCTCAACGAAAAATAGAATAGCTGATATACTAGTCGAAAAAGGTTGTCATTTTAAACCAAAAACAGTTGTATTTAATCAAAAGAGACTAATTTTCATCACAATAGTAGAATTTTTCACCAAAAAGACGAACTTTTAACCAAGATCATTTTTCTACCAAAAAGATGAACTTTTAACAAAAAATGTAATAGTTATATTTTCAGTCAAAAAATTAATTTCTACCCATAAAGAATCAATTTTCAACAAAATAGTTACATTTGAAATCAAAGTTATTAAATTTTCAACCATAAACATTAATTTTTCACCAAGAAAATAAATATTCCACCACAAAAAATGGATTTTCATCTAAGAAAGATAAATTTTCATCCAAGAACGAAATAGTTATATGTTCAGTTAAAAAATTAATTTATACACATAAACAAATTATT
This sequence comes from Andricus quercusramuli, assembly GCA_932178445.1. Taxonomy (NCBI): domain Eukaryota; kingdom Metazoa; phylum Arthropoda; class Insecta; order Hymenoptera; family Cynipidae; genus Andricus; species Andricus quercusramuli. The sequence goes on along the minus strand of CAKNXH010000057.1, from coordinate 352,633 downwards.
TTTCAACAAAATAGTTACATTTTCATGCAGGCAAATTAAATTTTCAACCACGAAGTTTAATATTCCACCACAAAAGATGAATTTTCATCCGAAAAATAGAAATTTTCAACCAAGAAAGGAATAGTTATATTTTCAGTTGAAAAAGTAATTTATATACATAAGAAAATTAATTTTCAACAAAATGGTTATATTTTCCACCAAGGAAATTGAATTTTCAACCATAAATTTATAGAAAAGAGTTTTTATATTGAATTAATAAATGTTATTAAATAATTTGTTATTTTATAAACAAATTTTATGTATAGTTATCTACATCAAGTATTTATGATGTGATAAATGAAGTTACTCCTACATAATCGACCAACAATTATTCGGCAAAGATACCTAGTTATCATATTTTTCCATCCCAGAACAATGTTTAAACAAACTTATTTATCAAATGCACTAATGAGCTATTTTGCGACGTAGGAACTTGGTTTTTCATAGTAATCAAATGTAAATAACTAGGTTTGAAACTTTTGAGTACGTTTATATGACAAAAAACAATTACTATAGTTAATAACATTTTATAACCAACTTTTATCATCTTACGTATTTATAAACACGAAATTCTATTTATTTCTTCGAAATATAAAAAGACACTTATTTATCAATGACTCCTTGAATCCTCGTTAGCAGCTGCTCTCAATGATGATCTGTTAAACAAAATTACACCGGAACCTTGATTGAATTACGCTCAGAGTGCGGCTTTCCTGCTTGTCTGTCACGCTTGGCTGAGCAAGCCTTTCTTTCGACCCCGATATTCCTCTAATCACGAAACTGAAAGGGCCAGCAGTTCTAAGAATATAGTAAATCCGTGGTAACTAATTCCAGGTTCCAGTGTAATTAAAATATGCATAATTTGATTATGTTCAACACTCAAACTTTGTTATTTTGACCTCATCAATTTCATTAATAAGACATTTTTTAACTTTTCTCAGATACTTGAAGAGGGATAAATTATTTTCACCGTTCTTAATAATGTAGTTTTTAAATCCACGAAACGCGCAAATTTTGTTAATAATATTGTTCATAACAATAATAGTTAATCGTTATGAAAGTGTGCAAAAAACGTTTAAGAATTAGTTATTAAAAGTTGACTACCTTAAAAAAATAGTTAAATAATGCATTTATTAATTCATTTTGTTTAAACATGACTGAGCTAAACGTGCAATTTTTTTAACTGCCAAGTATGCGAAAAAGTGTCAAAGTAAAAGTATTATATACAGAAGGTACAAAGGTAGTGTATGTAAAAGTCTGATGAGTATGTACATGGAGAAATAAAATTCTATTCTTCTCTACATTTTCAAACTGTAAAAATATGAAAATAAAAAAGTATATTAGTTCTTATAATTGCATTGCCCTCTGATTGTTTCTTCAGATCTTAATTTAGTTATAAGAACACAATGAAATTCATTCATAAGCACTTTAATCAATTGAAATGCGCCTATATGTATTCAAATTGTAAAGAATGAATATAATCAACATAAATCAATAATTACAAACACTAAAAAAAAACTTTTCTTTCTAAATTAATGTATGAACTATGCGAATAGTATCAAATTTAAATGTAGGAATTCAAATTGCGCGCGAACCGGTTCTCTTCAGCTTCGTGTATGATCGGTAACAACCGGACTCTTCCGGCTCTTACACTGTACGATGATCGGCTCGTATCCGAAATGCCAGAAATACGTTTAAAAGTGATCAAAATCGTTTACACGCCATATTAGAATATTCTAATTTTAAACAACATAGCAAAAATAAGAATTAACGTTTGTTATGATTGTTACGAAAAGAGCGAAGAGGAGACTGAGGAGCTGAGAAAATAAAATGGAATGATACCCATGTCAGAACATTCGAATGTGCATCTTAATATTTTTAACATGAAAAATCAAAAGAACTGTTTTTTTCTCACTATTTTGCGGGTCCGTAATAGAAAATTATTACGAATTTGTTCCAACGTCTAACGTCTTGAAGATTGTTGCGCTTAGCCTCTTATTACTGCCAACCGTGTTGGTGCAAATCGCGTGCCTGCGAGCATCACTGGACAGAATATAATAACCTATTGCTATGATTTGGTTTTTCATATTTATTTAGTTTAACCAATATAAGCCAAATAATACAATATCATATTATTCTATTGTTAAGATTAAAAATACTCTGAATAAATTTGTTGTATTATCAAAAATAAGTAAGTATTAAAGTTTTGAAATATTTAAACATGTCTTTGGCCTATGCCATACATTTTGATTAGATTACTCAATACAATATAAAAATCATTTCGTATCCTCCGTAAAAGGATTTTCCAACCACTCTTCAAGATTATTAATTTCTGGAGCAGGATTATTTTGAAGATCATGATAATTTATGATAATTAGATTTTCTATATCAACGTTTTTTTCATCAATCCACTCGACGTGTTCTGATTCAGCTGCTTTCTTTACTAGGATTTCTCTGCCCCGCTTTGCAATAACTTGGAATAGTTTAATGTTTTCTGACAAGGGCACAGAAAAACCATGCATATTTTGCTTATGAATTTTGAGATTTTTTTTGTAGCAAAGTATAAGTCACACGAGTTACAAGTTCTTCCCACTAAGTCTTCTTTCACGCTTAAGCAAAAATAGTCATACGGCATGCTGATAAATCCTGGATGTTCGGGTTTCGTATCAATACGTCTTTGCAATAATAAATCTGCGAACCGAATCTTTGTATCTGCACCTGGCTGAGGAATTTCTACTTTTTTTGACGTTTGTTTCAGTGGGTACGGCGGAGGGAAAAATCCATCTGCCAAAACTTGTTTCAATTTCAACGCATTTCAACGTTTTAAAATTTTCAAAATTATTTCTAATGCATTATTTGATATTTATGAAGATAAAATAGCACAAAAATGAACAGTTATTCAAAACTAAAATTTGAAAACTCAATCTTTGTGAAATTTATAGGTGGCTCTTTTATTTACCTGGAGAAAATATTGACTTTCTCTAACATGCTTTGAATACCACACTTGTGATGGTAATTCAGGAATCGGTACACCTTCCTGAGGCTCAATACCCTGTAAAAAGGAGAGCATTAAAGTGGATTATATGGCATTGAAAAAATTGTACACTTTAATGCCTATAAATCAACACAAATTCCGTTTTTGTCCGAATGTTGATTTAACGGCATTCGAATGCATTGATTGTATTCGATATATCTGGTCGGAAAAAGCATAAAATGGCATTCGACTTATTTGGTAATTAAACGGCATTGGTTCCATTCTATGCCTTCGATCGCTGAAGGCATTGCACGGCATTAAACTGATACGGTCATTCAAGTGCATTTAATGGCATTAAATCAACGGCATCACACAGAAGCCATTTAATGCCATAATTTTTTTGTGTGATTCAAAATGATTCGAACGAAAACTGTCTAATGCCACGAAGCGCATTTGGACAAAAACGGAATTTGTTTGGATTTATAGGCATTAAAGTGTATGATTTTTTCAATGCCATATAATCTACTTCAATGCTCTCCTTTTTACAGGGTATACTCTGCCGTCACTTCGTAACCGTCTACCATGCAATTACTAAAAATTTGTCCAAAAACTCCTGCAGCAAAAGCAAAATTTTTGAGCTCTAACTTATTGTCAATCGTTTTTCCGCTAGCATCTAAATAGCTCCCAAAATGGTCATATTCGAGAACAACGCCTGAAAGTTCTCTGCTGAGAACTTCTCTGCTTTCTACAGGATTGAAAGCACTTCTTCCCGGAGCATTTGTGAAAATAAATATTGCATCCAAATCGTATTTGTAAAAGTGATCTATAGCATGCTGAATAACTTTAGGGTAGCGTGGATTTTCATCTGGCCCGCCATCAACAGACAAGAAAACAACTGGTTTCACCAAGCCATTGTCATCGTACATAATTTGCTTAAAAGAATCGATTTCTAATAATTTTTCAAAATCAACAGCGTGAGTAGAAGCTTTTGATTTTGAATGTTTTCCACTTCTAATTGCAACGTAAGTTGGTCCCAAATATGTGACGGCTTTTGCAGAGCCCATCATATCAGGCAAACAACCAATAGAGCGTAGACAGACGGTGGTAAGCTTATGCCTTTCAGCTACCACCCAATCGTGATCTGGAAGTTTGACCTATACGGATTCGTTAATAATTAAGTAATTGCATATAATATTTTTTTACTTTCAATCTCTATTTCGTTGAAAAATTGGTACCAGTTTGAAGTTTTATCATAGAAACGTATTTATAATCAATACTTCGTCAATACTAAAATATAAATATTGTAAGAACAATTTGCTTCACACCTGATAGTCCAAGTGCATTAAAATAGGTGCTTGTTTGTTCGCTGCTGTAATTCCCAATGGCACTTTTGCCTTATCATCCTGCGATAGAAAAATTACTTGTTGTGGTCCAAGAATTGATGCAAAAACTTGAGCTTGTCTAATACTGGCAGTACAAAAATATTGATCTGTGTGACTTTTTTGCAAATTTGTTTGAGCATTTCTAAGTCGTACAGGAACTGTATTTATGTGATTTTTTCCCTCTGAAGCATTCAATGTTCTCGTTAATACGTGACACCACTAGTCACTCACGCTGAGTCTATGAGTTCTTACTTCTTACTTCTTACATCTTATGGTTGATTCCCGAGTGATTCGTTTGGTGGTGGTGAATGCTAGGGATACAAGTCGAGTCCGGAGCTTGAATTGTACAATTTTGACTGACTATTAATCCATTTAAAATTAAACAATTTACATATTTTGAAAACAGATATTGAAGTTTTCCAATATTTAAGTCGTCAGTACTTAAAGAAATGAAAACGTTCAATTTGATTAAATTTCAAGTTTTTGTAAAATATTGTTTCAGTCTACAATGTTTCAATTTTTATCCATCACGTGTCAAATTTGAAAACAATTATTATTTAATTAGTAGTAATAATAGTATCTTCATTAAAATGAGCAACTATAAAATGAAAATATGTACAATTTGAATGTTACAATTTCAATTCTTTTACTTAAAAACAGTTTCATTTGTAAATAACTTTAAGATATAATGAGAAGTTTTAAAAAAATTAGCCTTTTGAGAAGAACGAAATATTTCATAGAAAGTCTAAAATGAAATGTAGATTTCTGAACATTTTGAAATTTAATTTAAAACGTTTTTATGAATTTATATGATCTTCAAATAATTAGAAAATCAAAATATCTACGCATTAAACGTTACAATTTTAATTCTTTTATTTAGAAACAATTTAATTCGTATATAACTTTGAGATATATTGAGAAGTTTTAACAAAATTACCTTTTTAAGAAGTACGAAATATTTCATAATACTGAAAAGTATTTATTATGATTCCTGAGAAAAATGATAATTCACACAATTATCAAAACATACTCTCGAAGATTTTATAAGAAATTTTTTTCTTTTTCAAAATATTGTAAACAAAATTTATGAAAAATTTTATTGATTTTAGGAAATATGTACAAGTTATGGAAAAATTTCCAAAATAAAAGAAAATGTATAAATATTTCAAATAGTCTAAAACAAAATGTAGATTTTTTAATATTTTGAAATTTAATTTAAAACATTTTTATGAATTTCACATGATCTTCAAATAATTAGAAAATCAAAATATCTACAATTTGAACGGTACAATTTTCATTCTTTTATTTAACAACAATTCAATTTGTAAATAACTTTAGGATATATTCAGAAGTTCTAAAAAAATTAACTTATTAAAAGTACGAAATATTACATAATGCTGAAAAGTGTTTATTATGAT